>JALIZH010013110.1:0-49028 GCA_030522465.1 Rhipicephalus appendiculatus
CAGTGTTAAAAAAATTCATTATTGAAATTTTTGACCCAGCTTCATTGCTTCAAAAGTTAGTTAACTAAACACGCCTAATTATGCAATTAAGAAGAACACGAAACAAAAAATACTGTGACGGTATTCTATGCAACAGGGAGCAACATGCATTTGGTCGCGTCGTCATATACTGCGTCGGCATGTTTTTAAATTCTGGCTAGAGGCAGCTAAGGCACCCTGTCTAAGAGAAGCCCATGCCCACACTGGGAGGCCCCATGCCCGAGAGCTTCTCGCTCACTTGTCATCTTCATCTTCAGACAGCTTCTTTCTTGCCTTTTAAACATCCCTTTGCCTTTTATTAACAGAAGTGCATTGCGTGGCTTTTACGATGAATTAAAGTCGGGAATATATACTTTTCGACATGTTGATAACTACTTTATCGCAGGAGAGCAGAAAAATAGATTCATACAAATTTTCTATCAACAAAAAGAATCACAAAAATGTTTTCAGCAACGAATGATTGAATAAATGCCATGGATATTAATTTGTAAAATGTTATTTGGAAGGAAATGAGCATAATATCGGAGTCCATCATTCGTACTTTGGCGTGGAACGGCCTAGTGTTCGCGATGTGTGACAACAACAAGCGCAGCTCTTGTGTGAGTTCGCGGTTATGGTGCATGCCTATTGTCTGTAATTAGTCTACATTGAAAATGAAACCAAAGTTGATATTTCCAGTTACCAAACATTCAGAATATTTAAAGACGTTGTCGAGATATTGTAGTCACGAAGTTATCCAACATAGTACTATTTCTTCGCATTCTTTCCCAGGCAAAACTGAAAAGTTCAAGCATCTGTACGGAGGCGTGGTGTTTGTGGACCGTTTGCCAAGGAACACAAACGGCAAAGTCATCAAGCGTCAACTGAAGCATATGTATGAGAAGTCTAATATATACTGAAGGCCCAATTGACATCATGATTCATTATATCAGACAAAATAAAAGAGTTCCAACACGTTTATCAAGCTATAAAACTCGTATTTTAATAATTATTTCTTTTACGTGCAGCGAAGGAATTGAGGTAAAGCATCAGCGCCCATGCAAGAGGTCCGTGGTTGAAATCCCGGTGCCACACAATACCCCACTGGAGTAAAATAAAAATCCGTGTGTTGATGGAATCTGATAAAGGAGGCCTGGGTGCGAACTCACACTGGTGACCACAGCCGGTGCTGCGCTCCCTCACCAGACAAGGATTCGCCGCCCTATACTCCATCTCACAAGCTGGTTGCATCAGGATGCAAGCTACGAGTTGTAAACAAACCGCAGGCTGGCGCAGCAAAACATATTTCTTATTGTAACTGCATTATAATTAGAAAAGGTTACAAAAAATGCGTTTGTTAGACACGTTCCACATAACAGCAATATGTGGTACGCTCATTACGATTCGCGTCTACCTCGTAGTCATTTGATTCTTGTAACGGTAACTGCCGATGATTGTGATGACGAACCAACATGGCAGAGCCCATGCAGACACGATCGCCGGCTTCGATCTGAACTCGCCCGTGCAACTTGCTAACTGTCCTGACAGCAATAAATAAACAGTAAAATCGGCCATCGCTTTCTGTCGTCCCATGCTGAGGACCAAGCATAAGGTACGTTCTATCCTTATTATTGAGATTAGCTTCTTGTTCAGCCACGCCTGCTAATGTAATGTGGGATTTATGTGGTGGGCGCTTTCCACGTGGGGATAGGTGTGCGTTTGAATACTACTCGTATATGCGCGAGCTTCTGCTACTCCCAGCTGCCGATGCGTTGGGGCAAGACGTTCGCTCGGGCCACGCTGGTGTTCGAGGATGTCTTGGGCCGTAAGCGGACTATCTTGGCATGAGATCTAAGCTTGGTCTGTAAGTTTTCGAGCTAAGGAGTGCGCCCTCTCGTTGCCTGCGATGTCCTCATGACCTGGACACCACATGATCACATGGTCTTCTTGGAGTGAGTCGCCTAATATTCTCAGCGTGATTCGTGGCAGCTCCCTTGTACGTAAATTCGGCACGCTGCTTAGGAATCGGAGATAACCAGTGGCGACTGCCAGGCGCTGTCGGAATATTTGATTCCCATCACGACTGCTGAGGCTTCGGCAGTGGCTGTGCATTCGAAGTCTACTGAGGCCGTTATATCAGTTCTATACCGTTGCGTGTTGCGAACGGCTGCTATGACATGTCCTCTGACGGTCCGAGCGGCGTCTGTGTCTAGCACTTCTTAATTGTTTCGGAAGCTTTTTATAAGTTGCTTGGCTCGGGCTTCCCGTCTACCTTTGTGGTATTTGTCATTCATCTTCTTTGGCATTGGTGTCACTTGTATTTGCGTCATGATGTGGCTTGGAATTTGATGAATTTTGTCCCTGCAGTGTGGCAGTCTGACCAGATATCTAAGTTCAAATAACAGTTGTTGTCCGGCTTGTGTTAGACACAGTCGTCCTGTCTGAGTTATCAGAACCGCTGCCTTCAGCTCTTCAAATGTGTTGTAAGCTCTGTGTCACGGAGTATTTCATTCGCGGTGTTCACCGGCAATCCTAGTGCCGCTTTGTAGGCGCCCCGTATGGTGTGGTCCACCATCTTGATTTCTGAGGAACTTAAGTTTTGGTAGTATAGAGCGTATGTTATCCTACTGATAATAAAAGCATGAAAAAGTATTGTTTCGATTTCGTGCAGGCCTCTCCCTTTCTTTGCGAATCTTCCAAGTAGCCTAGCTATTTGCTTCATTGTCGTTTTCAGGGTTGCGATAATCTAATCCTCTCGGCTGTTACTTTGGATTCAGAGGCCCTATACCCGCGTCTTGGTCCTTTCTGAAAGCGTGCTGTTTTCTAATTCAAAATGCAGGTCTGGCCTGTTGTGCTAGTTTCTCACGTGAACTCTGATCCATTCAGACTTTTCTGGTGCACAGGCCATGCCATGTTCTGCGCAAAATGTCCAACAGTGCTGATGGCCTCTTGCAGGGTACTTTCTTTGGGGCCTAACGTGCCTTTGTTCATCCATAAGGTGACGTCATCCGCATACATCGCAAATTTGAGGACTTAGACTTGATTTAACCTTTTTGCTTTCACCTTTCATGCCAATGTTGAACAATAATGGCGAGGGTATAGCTCCTTGTGGAGTTCCTTTGTTAGCGAGGTTTATCTTCGGGGATCGTAATTCTTCTAATCCTATCGTTGCACTCCTGCCAGTTAGGCAGGATTTCACATAGTAAAAAATTCTCTTTCCACAGCCCATCTCTTGTAATTCCTCCATGATAAACTTATGGGACATAGTGTCGAATGCGCTCTTTAGGTCCAACGCCACCACAATGTTCTCCTGTGCGGTCAACATGTTGTTAATTACTTCGTCTCGGAGTCTGAGGGAAACACCTTGTGTCGTCAGATGTTTTAGGAAGTCATAAATGTAAACGAAAATGAGGTTGTGCCTTTCGATGTAATCAGTTAACCTGACCAGTATTACTTTTTAAAACAGCTTCCCGAGGCATGACGTAAGAAATATTGGCCTCAGGTTTTCTGTTTTCCAGGCTTGGGAATCACAACCATGGTGGCTTCCTTCCATTGTTGTGGAATTAACTGCACCAGCTTCCCATCGCCCTTGTCGAAGTAGTCGTCTAGTCGTCCAAGTTGTTCATTGCTGAGTTTGCACAACATTGCGTTGGTGATGCCATCCCCTCTAGGTGCTGTGTTTTGTCTGATGGCATGTGCCGCTGCGTACATTTACACTACAGTGATGGGGTCATCTAGATAGTCGTTTGTTGGTCATTCGTAGCTGAGCGTGTCGACGCTATCGCCCCCTATTTTGTTTTCGTCTATTTTGCCTCTGAGAGTTTCGATCAGTGTTCGGCTGTCGCCTTTGCATTCACCCACTAGGGTACGTATCGTTCTCGCTGTTGACGTCTTTGAAGAGAACGGGTCTATCGTGCTGCGTAAGATAGTCCATGTTTTAGCGTTGGACCGCGTGCCCCTCAGCGAATCGCAAAATTAGAGCCAGTTCTCCGCTTGCAGCTGCCTGGAATACTCATTAGCTTGTTCAGTTACAGTTGCTATTCTTGCCCTTAGTTTTCTGTTCAGCCCCTGGCTTTCCCAACGTTTCGTGAAGCTGCGCTGGGCCTCCCATAGGTGTAATGGATGTAGGTCAACTAGTGGGGTTTTCGCGGTGATAGATATGTTTTTTGTTGTTGGCTGCATGAGCGTCCTTGTGTGCCTTAGCTCAGCCTTCGGCTTTGTTGGGAGGAGTTGCGGCCATTGGATTTTTTTTACTCTGCCCAGTTTGTGATTTTTGCCTGCTTTTGAAAGCGTATGAGCCGAGATGTGCTCATTGAAAAGCTAATAACATAGTGGTCGCTGCCCAGATTTTCGTCTAGATTTCTTCAATACCCTTCCATTATGTTTAGCCTGAACGTAAGGTCGGGAGAGGTGTCCACACAGACGCTGTTCCCTAGTCTAGTGGGTGTTAGTGGGAGAGTTGCTAGTTCCAGATAATATTTTTCTGTAATTTCAGCCAGGTTTCTGCCTTTGGGCGTATCTCGTCTGTATCCCCAATTGGTGTTTGGAGCGTTGAAGTCGTCTAGTAGATTAAATTTGTCTTGTCCCTCTAGGTGGCACATCGCATACTCAAGAATTGCCGAAAAGTCTGGCTGATGTTCCTTGGGAGGGCTGTACTAAGAGCTCTGGCAACTGCAGGGGGCACGACGCGTTGCGGATGAATACGTCGCGAAGGGTTTTCGCTCTTCTTATTGGCTCAGCAGCCCCGTGGCTTCCACGGTGCTGCAACCAGCTTTTAAGATGGAGTATGGTGCAGCCCTTGGCCACTACTTCCCACATAAATACACGAACTAACCCTCGGCCCTAAGTCCCCAGCGTCTGTGACGCAACTGACCACGGCAGCGGTCAGTCCTGTGACGCAGCGGAGGGCGCTAAGAATGTCTGGGCCCGGACAGGCCGCCATTAGAATATGAGCTCGGAACCGTTTAACGCTAGAACGCTATCTAGTGAGGCGAATCTAGCCGTAATATTCGAGGAACTAGAGAGGGTTAAATGGAATGTAATTAGGTCTCAGTGAAGCTAGGAGGACAGATGAGGCTTATTCACTGCTAAAGAACGGGCACGTCCTATGCTACCATGGCTTAGTTGACAGAATAGCTGGAAACAAAGGAATACTACAGCATTAAGGAGAGGGAGGAAATTATCGTAATTAATCTCAATAAGAGGTAAAAGAGGAAGGTGGTACAGGCGTATATACGCCTGTACCACCTTTATGCAGCCATGACAACCAGTTAGTTGAAAGCTGAGAACCTAAATTTTTTGTAATATTTTTTGGGTTAAAATTCTGGCTTACCAAACGCCAGGGGGCACTTGGCGCTAGTTACGCAATTCCCATTACCTGGACGGTGTACACCAGCTGACATAGCCGTGAACGCAACATGAGCGCGAATTTTCAACAAGTGCTTTTATTTGAAAATCGAAACTCATATATACTGTTAATAAACGTCCCTCATTTGCCAAAGTAACCGCAAGGCGCACAGACAATGCTCTTTCGATCTTTTTTAGATTTGGTAATAAACAATAACGCACAATGCACAATTCACTTCAAGTGAATATGAGGGAAGGTGTCCTAATGAAATGCACTTCGTATGTGACATGCAACAATGACAGTTCTTTTTCTGTCGAGGCGATGGATGGGGTGCTTACACAGTTAGTACCCAATGAGGCTGCCGCTTCAGTAATCAGTCGCGCTAATTAGCCTCAGTTTGAGGAGTTCATGTCCGGCGTTGTGGCAACAACGCCGTACATCCACTTTGATCAACTTCGCTATATGCGCAGTGTAATTGCTTTATCTAAGGTGTATCCATCTCCCCCCATATGCTCGGCGAGCCGGCCAGCCGCTCATTCATTTGACTGGGACTAAACGAATTTGTAGAGCGCTCATCCGAGCGCAAAAGCAAGTGCATCGCTGCGTTTGCTTTTATTGGTCCTCATGACAGCGCTCGTGATCGTACGTCGGGAACCTGGTCGGACAGTTGGCCTTGTAGTTGTCCACGCAGTGTCGGGGGGACTGCTTGAACGACGTCAGGCAACACCCACAGCATACAGTCTGCAACATCAATAGAAGAACAGACAGGCGCACGTACATCCGCTTGATCAGATAAACACGTATGCAGCGACAAAGAAGAGCCACACGTGATATCCCAGAAACAAGGTTTATAGTTACAGATAACTGTGGCCCCTTCACTATAGGGACGTTGTGGAAGTGACACATACCTCAAACCTTACTTCTATGCAGTTTTACATGCTTTTTTTCTCTCTGTCTCTTTCAATAGTCCACAATCCCTGAAGGTTACAAATACAGCGAGTGCAGGGAAGCACCTCGGTGAGCTTAAGCACATGTTTTCATGCATGCCTTCCAAGGTGGTTCCTCTTTTAATATATAAGCGCGAGTGTTAAAAAAAAACTTGTAATAAGAAGATCTAACTGGAACTCATACACCCGTGGTGTTTCCTGAAGTCGTCAGTGACACCATCGCACCTCACATCAACGATGATGGGCACAGACACAAAATTTTGATTGTCACACTAACGGATGAGTGCGCGCTTGAGAGCATCGGGTCGCGAACAAAGAGTAATAAAAAACTTCCCGGAGCTGTGGCCCTCTATTTCTTAAACACCTCAACTGCCCTTCTAAAGTGGAGAGAACAAAGTCGTGGTTAATGAATTGCACGGCAGCCTTACGGTTATGGCCTCGGAAGGGAACTCTGTTGACAGCGCAGGTGGAGTAGTCCGAGTACAGGCAGGATGCAGTATAAATGGTCGTGGTGTCTGAAGTAAATAGAAAGCAAAAATGCAGGTATCAATTGCAAGAAAGAGTGGTTACGTGCCAAAAAAGCAAGAACATAATGTCATAGATATAATGGCGTGATGATGCAGATTGAAGGTAAAAGTTTGCAAGCTTTGTGAACAATGATGACATTGACATTGCCCGTGCAGGTTCGCTCTTTAGCAGTATCGCGAAAGTCTCCAAGCTGACCGGTGTCACGGAGACTTCCACGCAAGGGCATTTCGATGAATTCTGACATACATTCGCTACGAATACAGTCGAACCCACTTATAACGATACTGGTTTTAACAATATATCGTTTATAACAATGCTGCGCCGTCAACATTTGAATGTTTTCTATGGTGAAATAACCCGCTTACAACAATGCCCGCATGCCGCATTATCGGTTATAACAATGAATTCTGGCTGTTGGGTGTCCGTGCCGAAAGGTAGTGGAACGAGAAATCCTTGAAAAGAAAGAACAAAATGAGAAGTTCATGCTGCGGAACCCCCGGCCACAACCCCAACGTACCCCAGCACCCCTTCAGATTTGCGGTATACTTCACCGTATAGCAATGTTGCATTGCCGCAAAGCTGACCTTTGAAATCCGCTACGGCGCAGGAGCGGTGGCGGCTTGTGTTAAAACATGCAATTTGAGCAAAAAGTTGAGACTTTGAAGAGTTTCAGCGCCCAAAACTTCAGAAGTTGTCATACTTGGGTCTGTGTGGCTTGTGGCGTTCCCGTGAAAGCATCTGAATTTTCAAACATGTCCGAAAAATTGGCAGCTTTGTCATCCTTGTCACTGACAGCCTGCCATCCCTCTATTTTGCTTTTTTTTCGTGTAACCCGTTTATAGCAATTATCGGTTATAACAATGAAATTTTCGTGGCACTTGAGTATTGTTATAAGTGGGTTTAACTGTAATAGCAAAGAATACGGGATATGCAAAATGTTTCGTGCTTTGGCAACGCTGAACGCGTCCGCGGAGCTGGACACAGCCGCGGAACCATCTGCTAGGCTGAGCGGCAGTCCAAACAGGAACTTTGAAGCAAGAAGATGCAACCGCTTTCTTCGACGTCAAGCAGGGAGCGATCGGCGTACCTTATTGTGCCGCCACTAATTGACGAGATCGCAGTGTCAGAGTTCCGCGCTCTCAAAATCTCATCTGGACAGCAGCTTCCAAATGCGTACTGCTTCATAACCTAAACTTATGCCGGTCCTTCTATTGGGACTTGCCTTTCGAAGCTGAGGTAACAGAAAATTGTTCCTTAGCGAGGAGGTGTGTCAGGCGCCTAAATAAAGCTCCTATTACATTACAACACTCCATGTCACGCATGTGCGACTACGTAAACGCACCTTATGTATGCATACCGCCTGCTAAGGCCTCTTGATCCAAATGGCGTTTCTGTGCGACTTGCGCAAAGCTCTGCGGCTTTTTGTCCACTTATGTTTTCAGCTACAGGCATCCCCATACCCCTTTCAATTTCTTTTTTCCATACTGCACCAAACCAACAGCTCCAACAAGAACTATAAAATAGTGTTATGGAAGCCTACACAGTAACAAAAGTGTTAACATGGGCTGGTTGGTGCATGGTAGAGAGAGAGAGAGAAGTAACTTTATTGGCACCCGTCAAATAGATGACGGGGTAGAGGCGTCAGCCTAAACCCACACTCATCCTCCCTAACCGTCGACCGGGATCCCTTGGGACGTGGCGGCGGTCAGGGCGAGACCGATGACTTGCCGTTGAGCATTTTCCTCATCGTTGAGTAGCAAGGACTCCCAGGACTCTCTACATCTGTCTGGCTCATCAAAGTTAGGACAGCTCCAAACCATGTGGACTAAGTCCGCTCTACCATCGCAATGCCTACACCGAGGGCTATACACCGAGGGATGCCACTTGCTCAACGATTGTGGGTTTGGAAATACCCCTGTTTGTAACTTTCTCCACATAACTTCCTCGCTTTTTGAAAGGTTCTTATGCGCTCTCGGGTAAGTCTTACGCCCCAGCTTATAATGGTTAAGGATTTCGTTATAAGTGCTCAGTTCGTCAGCGGTCTGTAGGGGTTCCTCGCTTAGGGATGTTGTCGAGACAGCGCTGGAATCCCGGAAAGTGAGACCTCGGGCCAGCGCGTGCGCCTTCTCGTTCCCTCGCAAACCCTGATGAGCCGGTGTCCAGTTAGTGAAACCTGCTCCGCCGGGGGCTGTCCGACGGCTAATATGTGTACAGCTGTGGCAGAGATCCTGCCCGCATCAAAATTTCTGATTGCAGATTGTGAATCACTAACAATAACTCTCACATTCTTTTGAGTCAAAGCCAGCGCAATGGCGACTTCTTCCGCCTCTGTTGCTCCTAAATGTCTGACGCTGCAGCACGAGGCAGGGCCTCCGTTTTCGCGTGTTATTACGGCTGCGTATACTTTGCCTTGCTTGTATTCGGCCGCGTCCGTGTAAATGACATCTTGCCTGCCTTTCAGGCTTTTCTGCAACGCCTCAGCTCTGTCCTTTCGTCTGCTCTCGTGATGCACCGGGTGCATATTCCTGGGTAACGGGAGTATTCTTAGCCTGTCCCTGACTCGCGGTGGGACTTTGCCTGTCTGCTTGGAACACGCCTGGGGCTCAAACCCCAGCCGCTCCAGGATCCGTTTACCAGTCTGAGTGCGCAGCAGTCTCTGATATTGCGATACTGTCGCCGCTTCAATGAGCTCGTCTAAGGTGTTGGACACCCCTAAACTTAAGATTTTGTTCGTTGCTGTGTTTGGGGGAAGGCCGAGAGCCGTCTTGACTCCCTTCCTAATGATGATTTCGACCTTGTCTTTCTCTGCTCTGGTGAATTTCAGGTAGGGGGCTACATATATAATCCTGCTAATTACGAAAGATTGCACTAACCTTAGGAGGTTCGCTTCCTTCATACCCGCATGTTTGTTTGCTATTCGCTTGAGCAATCGGCACGTCTGGTTGGTACTCGCTTCCAGTCTCTGGATGGTCTCGGCGTTTTTTCCGTTCGCTTGAATCCGCAAACCCAAGACCCTGATACTGTCGACAGTGCGAATAAGGTTACCGTTTACTCTCAGCTCGATGCCGTGCCCCGCGTAAAATGTTTGGTAACTACGCAAGGAATGGGACATACCGTAAACAGACGGGTTTCAGTCTCAGTCTCAGCCTTGTTGTCCCGCTCTTTACGCTGTTACCCAATATCTTCCATCTTCAACTTGTTTGTGGCGCACCATGACTAAGGGAAGTAGACAAAAGCAACCTGGATAGGCTGTCTCCATGCCGAATCATGGCAGATTCGGCATGGAGACGATGACGGTGCACTCAGCACTGCGAAGCTTGCATGAAGGTTCTCTTCGGGTCGTCAGCGCGAGTAGTGCTGTGGCACAGATATGATACGGCACCATATGCAAGGTCACAGTACGCTTCTATGCTAACGTTCTTGAAAGGGATCGCCGAATGACGCACTTTGCCTGGAGACGTACAGCAGCGTGTATGACACATATTCTTCAAAGGGTACTGACACAAAAAAATTTTGTGTAGCGTTTCTTTGCTGTAATATATTGCTGGAGGTGTAGTAGTCATAACACGGCATATCGCTCCTGCGGCGCGACACATACAATTACAGTCGGTTTATTGCCGACCATTGTCAGTTTACGTTTGAGAGAGCTACGAGAACGAGAAGCCACCGTCTGCGACTTAACGCCATCTAGCGTGTGAAACGGTACACAGAACTGTGACGCACTTCCGCGCTGCCTGAATGGTCTCTCGCATGCGGCATGTGCAGCGCCATGTCGTTGCCGTAATCGTCATCATGGTTCACCTGGAGGCAAAGACTTTCTTGAGGCTTCCACACGGTTGCCGCAGGCAAGGACTCGCGAGCAGCCGCCGAATAGCAGACTGCTGGCGCAAATATGCCAAATGTGCAATGGACGACTATGACGTCATGATTTAGCTGAGCATCTCCGATCTCGGCTGCAAGAGTGACGTCGCGGGAGTTTTCGGGACCCCTTCAGGTCACTTTTGACTTCGTGAAAGTAGTGAGGTGCAGTGTATGGCGCTGGTTCAGGCACGTTAACTTCATAATTCATATAAAGTACCCTTCCAAGCTGTTTTCGCTGTTCAGATTTGGAAGATGACGTACCCATGTTCACGAGAAACGATCCCGCCGGCTACCTCAGCCGCGAAATTTTGTGTCAGGACCCCTTTATGATCCTGCTCATTTGAAGCCGTCGAATGCAGACGTACGCGCGTTTATACTCGCCAACAATTGTTTTCGTCTGTGAGCAACACCAACAAGCAACTTTTGATCGGTCCTGCTCTCGCGCAGGTCTGACTTCTGTCTGTTGCAGAGAATGAGCGTATCGGAACTTTCTCGCCGGTTGTCCGCTCAGTCTAGCTTTCATCTAGGGCTCCGTATTTTCCGAGTTTATTTTTATTGAAATTCGGAGGTTGTTTTACGGAGTTTAATGTTTTTTTGGGGGAAGTCCGGCGTTTACTGAAGTTAATTTCTCGTAACTATCCTATTCTCCGAAATTCGGTGTTTAATTTGGCAATATACGTTGTTGCTAAGATCTTATTAATTTTGTCTCCAATGAAAATGCGTTGCGATGGTGCTGATAATTCAGTTTTTTTTTCACCCTTTTGCTTTTTTTTGTTCTCACGTCCTGTTGATTTATCCTGTTAATAAGGCCGTTGGTGTGAACTGCAGTTAACTCATCCAAGTGTACTTTTGGGGGGGACCAGGAGCTAGTCAAGCTGCTTCTCTGCTTTTTTATTTCCCAGCCTCCCTCATCTTCATGATAAAAATAAATGTCCTATTATTATCATTATCCTCAATACTGCGAAATCTCCAATGAAATGATATCTGAAACGAAAACCTGTGAAAACACTAAGTGTATTTCAGATCACTGGGAGGTTTGAAAGCGCAAACAGATATACATACAAGCACAAATATTTGAATACAAAACACTTATGTTTGCTCGTATTACAAACTTAAAGCTTGTTGTAATAGATGCTAGCATACTTTACAAGGTTGCTGCCGCTGATGGAGGTGCTGTTCTTTCGATGGATGATACTCAGCTTTGAAAATGCACTTTTAACGTGGAAAATGCCTTTTCAAAATCGGAACTTATCGAATAAATCAGAATTGTGAGAAATTTTACCGGCGAGTGTTTATCAGATTTTTTTCGGATTTATCCGAAAACATGGAGCCCTACTTAGGGTAAGGCGGGGCAAAATGAGACGCGGGGCAGAACGCGACATTTTGGCTTCGCCGACCTCTATAGCTAATACAGAAAGTACTTTTCTGTGTTTCTATATTCCAGCGAGAGGTGCTGGTAGTTTTCGACCTTTTTATGTGTAAAAGTTGATGATTGCTCACAGCGTCCGCGTGGGAAAAAATTACGCGGCTGGTGTCAGTGTGTTCGTGACCCGTCAAAAAGTGGCGAAATTCTGCTCGGCCGAATTTTCAGATCCGTGCATGAAGCTACGCTGGCATCAGAACCATAACGTAAGTATTTATGTTGTTACTTTATACTACCAGCTACATACCACCAAAGTTTTAGTTCATTTGGTGCACGGGGCCAAAGCGTATTTTTTTTTTTTGAATTCGGGCATGTGAGGGGGGGCAAAACGCGACAAAAAGGCTTTGCATTGCCTTAGAGAGTGTCTTATTAAGTGAAACATTTACTTACACTCATTACATAATATATTTATTAGTTTAGGAGGGTTTGGAAGCACAAGAGAATATCATATAGAGCTTCCTGGGAGGAAAACGACGTAAAAAAGCACTGATTGCTGCTCAGGACACTCACTCCATCCGTGCTGCATCGAGGTTTTTCCGCGTTCCCAAGGATGCTCTTCAAAAGAGGCCAATGCAAAATTGGAAGAATTTGCAAGTTAAGCCTTTGGCAAACACTTCTTAGGATCGAATTTTATTGACATTCCTCCAATACTAAATAAAAAAAAGCAAGCGCTAGAAAATCCGAATCTAGGACAGTTTTAAATTCATCGCCTCACGAAGCCCAGCTGACGAAGTTGAAAGCCACGAAACGCTCGTGCAGTTCTGCACCAAAACGGCAAACGGAGGTGAAGAAGATGCGTCAGAACATATCTAGCGTCCAATCGTTGAATAATCCAATGAAGGGTAAGCGTTCAACAAAATACAACAATAGCACAAAGAAAGACTGGTGGTGTTTGATCTGCAAGGAGTTTTTGAGCAAAACAGCGCCGGGTTCTGTCTGGCTTCAATGCGTTAAAGGGACCCTGAAACGGTTATTTGAAGCTTTGTCAGCGTTTAGGCTAGAGCATCATCGAACCATTGGCACCACAAATTTCGCTGCACGCCGTGTACCAAGGCGGCTACGGCCAATTATATCATACCCTCCTTCTTACCCCTGCCTTGCCTCCTCAACTCATGATACACGCTGGCATCGCTGGCGATCGCAGAGCTCATGTGAGCACACTCGACGATTTGAGCTTCGCCCAGTGAGGACCTCCGAGACTGCACGCCGACAGGTTGCGTGCATCTCGGAGACCATAGCCCCAGTGCGCCCGGCAGCACGCACGCCGTCTGGCAACAAAGACATCGCGGAGGGGTTGATATTTGCTCTGACAGGTGCCGCCACCCTACCAGCCAATTTTTCGTGCGCGCACACCGCAGCCAATCAGATTGTGCGCAGACTGCGTGTCATACTGGGGAGGGGCGGTTGAAAACGCGTTGGGCTGAGCCGCAGTGATCTGCAGCGATTCGCAGCTTTATAGCGTTGTAATCAATTACGCAGTGCACGCAGAGAGCTTAAATTAGTCTGTAAATGAGCCTTAGGACTTGGTCTACTGGCTCAATGTGTTTGTACAAAATCGTCAAAACCGTTTCAGGGTCCCTTTAAGTGCAAGGAATGGGGTCATGAAGGCTGCGTGAGGGCCCACGGAGTCTAATTTCAAGTGCTTCTACGGCAAACTCTGAAGGGATGAAATTTTTTTTCACACTGTCTCGTTTTGCCCCGCAGGTTGGGGAAAAATGAGACATCTGGTGCATTTTTATTTCTTTTTTAAAATAAACTTTTTGACTGTGGCAACATGGTCGTATTTATGTGGCACATACCTTGTACCCAAAGGAAAGTTTCTGCATTGACATTTAATCGTAACGAGTGAAATAAAAATAAATATTCACTATTTTCAAATTTTTTGTCTCATTTTGCCCCACCTTACCCTAAATCGCAGAAGAATGAAGTATAATGCATGGGAAGACGATAACGGAGGCTGGGAGGCATTTCTTGCACCGATCGCAGTTCTGTAGGAAAACGCAACATTAGCCTCATTGAAGAAAGGAGCTCGCATCGGTATTTTAACAGCGAAGCCCTTAAAGCTTTAGGTAATACTTCGGGTGTCCGCAAAAAAAAAAAAAAACTCCCCGCCGCTGCTCATCAGCCGAGCCCACCGATGGAGACAGTCCACGCAGCCTCTGCGCCGAGTTTGCCCGCCGCGCGTGACGAGTACGAGCGACGAACGCGCTTCTACCGTGGGCGCCTCAGCCAGCTTTGCAGGGTATACTTCTGGCGCTGGAGTTTCGACATTCTTGTATCTGTGACAGGCTGTGGTTCGACTGTACTTTGTCTACGCCAAGGAAAGACTTAGCATCATCCATGAAGGCCACGGTAAGCCCCTAAGATCAACCAGCTTCACTGTTTCTTAAGCGTTACATGGCTAGTGCAAACTTCTTCTTTTTTTTATTGTTCAAGGCACCAAGACATTCCATGGTAAAAAAGTGTTCGGTTTTCCAAACATTGTCAAGGGCTACCAATGAAATGCGCATTTGCACTCAGCAGTGCGATGGAATCGCAGAACCAAGGTTTGAAAAAGTAGCAGTGCAGAAAGCTCATCAAAAGCAGTTGTATGCGAGAGGTTTCAAATTTCGCGTCCAGCAATCTGGTCAATCGGTGGTAGACGGCGTTCTGCATTTTAAATATCACCCAATGAAATTCCAAACGATGCTCGGTAATTTTGCAGCTGATATACTCAGACAAGAATAGGTTAGACAAACAATTCCTGACTTAGTATAGTTGAAAGTCCGCCCTCTGTTATTTTGCTGCTTTAGTGTATTAGTTTATCTACGTGCCGCAAAAGTACGAACATTGCGCCGCCAACAGCAGGCTGTGAGGAAACGAGATCTACTAGAAAGGATGTAACGCGCAATGTACGCAGACAAGCGTTATTTGCCGTCCTGTGAGACGCCTACTGCTTCATGCGGTATGTTATGGTGCCTTCCTACGCAAATCGCATTCAAGTTTTTATTAAAAGCCAGAATATAGAACCCCCCCCAAAAACAGCAATCTAACGCTGTCATTGGAGTTTCACACGACGGTGCACCGCGCTCGCGAACTTAGCACGCGCTTGCTCTATTTGAAGCGGAAACATTCTTTAGAAACCTCAGCTAGTTTTGGTCATTATGGCTTCCGCTGTCTGACTGCAGATTGAACGCGAACACACTGGGTTGAAATCCTTATAACACGAGCGCGTACAATGCAGGTTTTTTTTCTTTTCTTTTTCCTGAAACAGGACCTGTTGCGGAGCTTGTTGGTTCATTGCTTGAGGAAAATAGGTGCGGAGCTCGGAGGACACACCCGAAGTGAAGGCACGAACCCGTGTATGCCGGTTGGTGTCTTTACTTTGTCCCCGTCCTTTCAATGTCTCGCCTATTTTCCTCAAACAGGACTCACCCCGTCCCAGCACCAACGAGCTTTAATATATGTGTGATAAATTAGTGCCATTCAAAATAACGCGTTACGGCACTTACCGTCAGGCCATGTGGCTTCCGAGTACGTAGTTCTGGTCTTACGCTTACTTCCGTTTTCCATTTCACTTGCTGTTATAGCTAAGCAAAGCCTTCGAGACAAGTTTCGTGAGAAGTTATCACAGACGTAATGCGTTACAGAAACTGGGTTGAAGGTACCCAGCAAAATACATCGCATAGCGCGCATCTGAGCTTTGTGTGAAAGACGAACACGGAAAAGAGCTTTGATGCCTGTAGGATTTCAAAAGCTTGCGTTGAATGCGCTGCTGTTTTTTCGCAACATTGTCGCCTGGATTTCAAAATAATCGTATGACATTTCCGTAAATTTTGGTGAAGAAAACTGAAGGTGTCCGTGGCTCATCAACCATTAGCACGGTGATATATCCAGACAGTAGAAGGCTTAATTCCGCTCTCAACGTGAGCTCCATGTCAAAGAATACTGCACGCACCGTTGTCCAAGAAATAGGTGACCTCTTCGGGAGCATGCCCCTCACGAACATGAAAAGTAACGTTCGTCCTGCAGAAAAAACAAACAAACATCTACATATACAAAACTGTACGCTTTTTGACAAAATAGACGTCACAGTGCAAACATTTTTAGTTATAAACATGATGTCGTCGTGCTACTAGGGGACTCCACCTCTGCCTAACGCCGAAATTTTTAGAATTAATTGATACATTTTTGAAGCTGATATGTGAAGCTGCGCGGTAATAAAACATTTACCAGCTTATTGCATATCGTTTCTTAATTAGATTATTCTGTAGAAAGCGAAAAACACGTGTTTTATAGATTGAATTTTTTAACGATACTTAAACCTTTATTCAATCAATCAATCAGTTACAGAGTACAGTGTACTGTACATTGATCACAGATGTAAGTGGCAGGGTTGGCAAAAAGGCAGTTTAATGCCTGACAAAGTGCCGTAACCCGTCACAGTCAATAAACGCACAAGGAGCAGTGATCTACACAGCTTAAACAATTAGAAACGAAGAAGCAGACACAGTTACACAATTTTTGATAACAGTGCATGAAACATCGTTAAAAGAACATTCGTGCTTCGAGACCTGTCTGGAAGACTCAGTTTATAACAATTTTGTATAATAACATTTTTTTTTCAATGGCACAAAGCAAGGAATATGTGCAAATACCCATACTTATTACATACCAAACCTAGCCATTAGTATTCCCTAAATTTCAGACATAAATGCTCTTTTCTGCAACACGGGATTCAGCTGAGCTAGTAGGTTCATAGTGGCTGGGCCAATATCGGCCAAACATGACAGCACTTTAATGAGTGGACATGGCTACATGTTGGCTTCAGTAAAGACAACAGCACCTCGCGGACAACGCGTTCTCCTAGCGGCTCATTGCAGGCACTACGCATGTCAGGCTATCTTGAGCAAGTGTCCGTTTTGATTAAAAAAAAATTACACCATCTCCCGCTAAAGGGAACCATGTGTAGATGTGAAGCAGCGGGCGCTAACGCTTACACTGGCGGCGGCGTTGACGCTGGCGCTCATCGCAGCGTTGCGCAGGAGAGAAAACTGGGGAGGCGCAAAGCAGGCAGTGATGGAGCAGTGTTTCCTACTGGAACATGCCAATCGCTGCTAATGGACAACGAGAGACAGAAGACTCCGACTGGACACAGAGACCCACACTCCGCTTTTAGGACGCTGCGAATTTTTATTGTTCAACAACGCACAGGAGAAATCTCCCACCGGCACCACCTTGGAGGTCAAGATCCATTGCCATATACAGGGTGTCCCAGCTATCTTTAGCCAAGGGTTAAAAAATAAAATTATTTGAGGCAGGCGATTGAAGTCAGTTCAATATTGCTTACAGCCATCTTGCGCACTACAGGCAATTTTTTGTTTCGTGATTAACTAATTTGTTAATTATCATTAATTGAATAACTTGATAAATATTGACTTTACGCAAGTAATGGGAGTTGTAAAGTACGAGAGCGTCTTCAGAAATCCCCACTGCATTATTTGCGATAAAGAAAGTTTTACGCGTACCATTTTTTCCGTGCTGCAAAGAAAGCCCGCGAAATACAAAAAATACCACGTGACTAGCGCATTCGCGCGCCGCGACCATGCTGCTCTCAGCCGTAGTTTGAGCGAACAAAATCAGCTGCGACCACGACCGGCCGGCTGCGTTGCAGCGGTAGGCCGATAAGTTGGCGGTGGTTTCTTGGCCCGTTGCCAGCCAGTTGGCGCGCGTGACTGTGCAAGTTGAAGCGAGCGCGGGCGAAGAAACCACCGTAAACTTAACGGCCTACTCCTGCAAAGCAGCGGGCGGGTCGTTGTCGCAGCTGATTTTGTTCGCTCAAACTACGGCTGAGAGCAGCATGGTCGTGGCGCGCGAATGCGCTAGTCACGTGGTATTTTTTGTATTTCGCGGGCTTTCTTTGCAGCACGGAAAAAATGGTACGCGTAAAACTTTCTTTATCGCAAATAATGTAATGGGGGTTTCTGAAGACGCTCTCGTACTTTGCAACTCTCATTTCTTGCGTAAAGTCAATACTTATCAATTTAATAAATTCATCATAATTAACAAATTAGTTAATTACAAAAGAAAAAATTGCCTGAAGTGCGCAAGATGGCTGTCAGCAATATTCAACTGATTTCACTCGCCTGCCTCAAATATAGTATTTTTTAACCCTTGGCTAAAGATAGCTGGGACACCCCGGTATACGGGGTGGCTAGTGAACGGTTGTGCAGCGCGAGCAGTCGGTTTGTTCAACCAAGAAACTCGCTAGCAGACGCTGCCTGCGTCGGCGTCGCGAGGCGAGAGAGGGGGGGAGCGTAGGAGAGGAGAGAGAGGGGGTGACACGCATGCGCAGTGGGAGTGTGAACGCCGTGGGCAGGGATGCGTAGAGGAGAGAGGGGGGGAGCGTAGGAGAGAGAAGGGGGGACGCGCATGCGCAGTGGGAGTGTAGACGCCGCGGGGAGGGATGCCTAGGGGAGAGAGGTGGGAGTGTAAGAGGGGAGAGAGGAGGGGAGGCGCATGCGCAGTGAGGGTGTGGTTGCCGCGGGGAGGGATGCCTAGAGGAGAGAGAGAGGGGGAGAGGAGGTTTTTTATTTTTATTTTTTGAAAGGGTTTGCGCATGCGCAGTAAGGGTGGGCACGCGGCACACCACCACCACCACCACCACCGGATTAAGCTTCGCCATAAGATGCTTCACATCTAAAAACGTGGAAACAAACTTAAACAGCCATCGAGATCGAGTAAGAGGGGTCGTGCGTCAGTGCGACGTCAGTGGTTCTGACAATAGAGTTTCTCACATTATTCACTCGAGAGAACTCTGACACTGCGATTGTTCAGCCACAACGGGAATGATGGGTATACATGGATTTGCCTTGTCTACGTGCTTGCGGCTTGGAACGCACTTGTGGCTTTTTTTTAGTGTTGTGTTTTGGCTTTTTTTTTTCGGATTAAAAAAAAAGGATTCGTTGTGAACGCCGTGAGTTGATTTGAATTGGTCAGCCTAAAAGCGTCAAATTGGCAAAATGGGAGAGCTGAATTTGTGCTGAACTCTGACTCGCGACAAGGACGCTGCAGGCCACAGGGAGCCGAATAAAGGAAGCTTAGACAAATTCATGTTTCACCCATCATTCCCACGCTGGCTGAAGCGCCATGCGTTGCAGCTCCCACAGACACTAGCGCCAGGTTTACAGACGGAATCACACTTATCTAGAGCGGCGGAGCGCGTGGCTGTGGACGCTGTGGTTGTGCGCAGCTGCTACCTGACGTTAGCTACAAGCTTCTGTTCATGCTCGAATTATAGCTCAAGGACCTAGCATGCAGTATGACTATGCTTGGTGTCATTAAGGCGTCGGTCTTTGCGCATTTCTGCCGAAAAAGGCAGCTGAAGTGGCCGGCTGGGTGCTCTGGACAAGTGTGATTCCGCCGCCTCTAGTGTATCCTTATTAAGCTCCATGGTTCTCACAAGAAAAGAAATGGCATATCTCTCTGGGAGTTACTATCATGTCGTGGAAACAACATGAGACGAAAATCAATGTTTTGTATCTGTTGGTGTCCGAGCGTGTTTCGCTATATATGTAGCTGCGCGCACAGAAATAGAGTTCAGCTATTATACAGCGACGTCCTTGTCTGCCCTCTATTTGTCCCTTGTTTTTTTTTTTATGTGCGGAGCAAATTAGGGGCCCGGCTTGTCGTCCATCCATGCATCTCATATGGCGTGATCACGCTCGCAGTAGAGCGCTCAATACAGGCCATACAAAAGCTAGCAATGCTTAAAAACAACTTAATATGAACGAACAAGGTCTACAATAACATAATTAACAGAAATAACTAGGAAGTAATCGCAATAATGATCTAACGTCCGCTATAAACGTTTCGAAAACCTGCGGCTCACTCAGGAGCCGTGCAAGAGAGGGCGCCACCGCCTCGCTCGGCAAGCGAATGCCCCTACCCCTGCGCTTTGCCGGCGCTGCGGAGTCGCTACATCTAGAGTGCCTCGATGCGCTCGTTCGCCTCCGCTCCGTTCAGAGTGGAGACAAGCGCGTCGTCTGCTACAGCGGCCGCCATTACTCATCCCAATCGTCAATGCGCGCGCTTCCAGCGCGTGGATTCACAGCCTTTTGCTCACGAGTAAAGACACTTTGGGCTGGACTTGCCTTCTCAAACGCATAATCATTCACGGATGTTGGTTGCTAGTTATTGGTTTGTAGGCACGCATCACAGCCAGTAATCGAATATGTCTCGCGCCTAAATGTGTGGGAGAACGTAATGACCCTTACCGCCGGCGCGGCCGCTAGGCTGCTGGCTGCGGCTGAGTGGTGCGCAGCTGCTTTGGATCACTGAGAGCTGCATACATCACTATTCATACTTTACGGGGGTATATGTTCGTTTGTTTATTTATTTATTTATCTTTACACCGCATACACACAGCATTTCCCAACATACATCAGCAGTGATAGATTTGCTGACGTGAGAACCCTAAGGTCTATTCGCTGTTTAGCTAAATCTTAAAGCGAATAGAATTCGCGCGCAGGTTCCGAGATTGCTGTTTTAGGTGACCGATTGCCGGACATATTCGTCCTCGTGTCCTCCTATTAAATGCCTATTTAAAATATGGCTGTATTTCCTATTTCGAGAAAATACCAGCGAAAATGCGGTAAGCATCAAAATGTCGTTTAGCAATCGCAGCGGAAACGACTATACTCTGTGATGCTTCACTTTTTAGGAGCGAAGCTCCCTTAGGCTCTCACGTCCGCCGCGGTGGTATAGCGGTTAGGGTGCTCGGCTGCTGACCCGAAGGTCGCGGGTTCGATCCCGGCCGCGGCGGTCGCATTTCGATGGAGGCGAAATGGTAGAGGCCCGTGTACTGTGCGATGTCAGTGCACGTTAAAGAACACCAGATGATCCAAATTTCCGGAGCCCTCCACTACGGCGTCTCTCATAATCATAGTGTGGTTTTGGGACGTTAAACCCCAGATATTATTATTATTATCCTTAGGCTCTCACGATGTCCGTTGTCGCCGTCGGACCAAAACACGGGTGTTACATATAGCATACAACAAGCGTTCATAGTGCGCATATGGTTTAAAAATAGACCGTACTCTGTCCGTCCGTCCGTGCATAAATACGTCTACCGTCCGGGCGTCCATCCGTGCATCTGTCCGTCCGCCCGTCCGTCCATATGTCCGTCCGTCCATCCATCCATGTATCTGTCCATCCGTCCGTACATCTGTGCGTGCGTCCGTCCATCTGTCCGTCCTTTATACTAGTCGGCGACTTCTACGTAGACATTATGGACCTTAGGACCTAGCTTCGCTCCGTCATCAGCATTCACTTCGTGGATCTGCAGCCATTTTTTTTCAACGCCGCGAATTGCGCGTTGAAATTAATGACCGCGTATGGTACACAAAAAGCATTCCTTCACGGAGCTAATTCTGGAAAATTATTCCACCGGATAACGAAAAAAAAATTTCTATTTGTCGTTCTTGTTCCGCAAGAAAACACAACTCGGAGTGGATAGTTGCAGTTCATTACAGACGCGAGAATATTCATAATCACACCTTCATGCACAAAAAAAAAAAAAAGAAAAGGAGATGCCCGCGAACGCGAAAGTACGATTTCCAAGCACACCCCAAAAACATCGCCAAATTTATGAGAACGGTTCAAACGCGATAAAATCATTTGGCGTTACGCGTTAGCTCAACGTTCGAGGCACGAACACGCAGTCAAAACAACACACTTAACTTGTAGTAGTCTAATCTGTGACTGCGTTGCTAGTATTATACACGCCGTTTGAAAACTCATCCCAAAAGTACCCGACGTGCTTGCAATACTCACGCTGCATACACTAGAGGCACTCGTCGGCTGCCACTTGTCACGCTTTATTCTCACTGTCCATAAAAGTTTTCTTTTAGGATCCCTTGGGAAAGAAAACATCTTCCACCCATTCCTAGAATGGTTCGTGCACTGTGGCACGCAATATGCAGTCATCTTGCGGGACTCGCGACGAATCAGACGGGCGACAAGGCGGCAGGCGCCGCGTGCACGTTTAAAAAAAGCGCGGCTAAAACATGGCGGACGCGTGAGGCGAGGCGGCGTCGACCCTTTCAAAGAATGGCCACACTCTAAGCGGGGGCGCGCGCATCGAGGCACTATTGCTACATCTGACGTGGGAAGCAACTTGACGGAACTCGCTGCAGACGACGCGTATCTCAACTGCCGCAATGAGTAGGTAGTCGATAAAGCGCAGCAAAAAGTAGCGCACTTGTCGCACACCGAGTTTGCGAATCTCCTCAGCAAGATTCTTCTCGTGCTAGGGAAACCCCACATGCTTACCCCAAACATTGGTGACATCGACGCTTTGGTAAACTGAGCGTTGGGAACTCTACGAAGTGTGAAACCTAAGGAAGAGCGTAGCACGAGTGCCCATGCTACGCTCTTCCTCAGGTTTCACTGTAGTGGAGCTGCCATACGTTTTTCTAGATGCGAAACATCTTATGAACGAGCTCTGTCCCCCCCTTCGCACCATTGTCCGCCGTAGACATGCCAGTGCGATGACGTTGACGCTGCCATCACGGCACAGCACATGCAAGGTAACCATTATACGGCCCTGACGATGACGATGACGCTGATGACGATGAAGAATAAGCGCGTTCCAGACCACACATTTTCTTTCTGCCATGGATGAAAACGATCGTGAACGTGCTCTCGCCCGCGAAAGGCAGAACGGCAACGCCGACAACAACCTGCTACCCCGGTGATGAGGACGCGGGAAGCGGCGGCTCAACGGCAAAAACACATTGTATATACTGTACACACGCGTTGTCACTCATTTACATGCTCGAGTGGGCAATGTCACGGGTGATTTACGTTAAGAACAATCCCCAGGGCTTCGCCCACTCGTCATGATTCACTTCGTGGAAATGCGAGATTTTTTTAGCCCCGTCGTCCGAAGCAGTGTAAGCTCATTTCTCATATGAATGAATTGTTATATTTCTCCCATCAGAGAAAAAAATTTTGCGTAATATGCTTGATTTTGGCCTCCTGCTTTAAAATTATCCCCGTATTTGCTATGGGAAAGTGCAACAAACATCTTTTCCCGTAGTTGTGACATCTAAGAACGCAAAACTTAAAGGGGCTGTCTACCGCTCGGAAAAATGTTTCTGATTGTGGCGCAAATGATCAGATCATTTATCACATCGGCGGCAACAAGCTTGCTTTTGTCCCATAGAAAAGGAATTATAATTTTAATTTCATGTTGAAAGTCGACAAAGAATGACCGCTAGCGTCACCCAACAGTGACGTGGTTCAATCTACTGGCAGGACAAGAAATCCTCGCAGGTAAACTCATTTTGCTTAAAAGCAAACATGTTTAACTTAAAATTGCATTTTACGCACTTGAGGCAGCTTTAGGTTGCGCCAGAGAGTAATTTTTGCCTTTTTATCTCACGCGTTCAAACAGGCGCCCGGTGGCGCTGCCGGCGGCGCGTTCACCAGCCTGTATACCTGCCTGCCTACGGCGGAGAAACGCGAGCACAGCGTCCGGCACCGCTCATAAGAACAAAAAAAAAGTGTTCGGCGAATAGCAGCGCGACTGACTTCAGGGAATTTTCGAACCACGCCCGTGAGTCCAACGTAATAATAAAAACGTCGTAACGTTGCGCGAGTCCTCATGTGTAAACTGCACACCAGTATTCACCGAGGTTCTACATTGAAGAAGATTTTGCCATCACGTTCCGCTTCACCAAGGCGTCAATGCTGGCTGTCATATCGCATATGCAACGCGGAAACGTAGACAAAACTGAAAACAGCAGGGACCTTCTGCTCTTTTGTGAAGCACGTCTAGTGTTCCTTTTAGTCGCATGTTTGGCATTAGTTGAACCACTACAGTTCGTTTCACAACGCCGGCGTACTAGTGTTGCTGGAACAGACCAACTTTCCCGCTCGACTGCGGCGGTCTTCTAGGCTGACTAATCAAAGCTGGAGAAACCGTGGTAATGATACTTTACCTTACAATCTGCGTGCTTTAAACGACCACTACGGTATTTGTTTTATTATTCAACAAAACTTGATGAAGCCTGCAAAAACTGCAAGCGGTTTCAGTTTTCGACTTTCACCGGCACTACAATCATCATCGCCTCCATCACAACCAGTGTTGTGGGTATTCATCACACCAATGAAAGAGGACTGAACGCAGATCGAAAAATTCTGTTTTAAAAATTTCTACTCACTTTCCAGAGAAACCACTCCAAGATTGGACGCTTCAGACGCTACGCTTTTTATTGCGATACAACACAGCAAAGCGATGAAAGACGGTAGACAGTCCCTTTAAGCCGGTCAAGTTGCAACTCTTTATTGAGTGAACCGGTGCCAAAAAAAAAAAGTAACGCTCGCAATACAATGATAGCGGCGAGCACAGTCGTCGATCGTCGACTATCTGATCGTCGGCGCACTGAGTGACTGAAGGGCCAGAGTAGGGGCTAGTTGGTTGTACATAGTGACACTTGCGAGTCGCGACGCGCTGTTTTTTAACACGGAGGAAGACAGACGAAAAACGACAGGTAGTACACAACACGATCGCGAACTAACAACTGCTTATTTGTTGGAAACATCACACATGTATACAGGGTGAAAGACAGAAAGAAAGGGGTAGCCTGCTCAAAGCGCACGACAGGAGAACAACCATCTGCATCACATCATCAAATCTGTACGTGTCTAGTACCTAAATTTCCTTGTAAAAATGACACTTCATCGTCGGTCAAATCTATGGATGGCGCACTAACACGCATGTCTTCGCCAAGTTTGCGCATCCTGAAGGCTTCGATAATCTCTTCTTCCCCTATAGTGTCTTTAGATCGCGATCCCACTGTGAGGCTCTCGAAATCTGGCTGACAATGGCACCTCCTGCAATGGGTAGCTAAGTTACCAGGGTGACAGATGTGCTTATTGTTGTAATTATGCTCGCGTAAACGCGAGTTAAGGCACCCACTGGTTTGCCCAATGTACCGTTTTCCGCATGACAAAGGAACACAATATACAACATCCTTTTTCACACGTTACAAACTTGTTTACATGTTTAACATAACATGAATGATTTTTCCTTTTATTGTGCGTTAGTGCGCCATCCATACATTTGACCGACGATGAAGTGTCATTTTTACAAGGTAATTTAGATATTATACACGTACAAATTTGATGATGTGACGCAGATGGTTGTTCTCCTGTCGTGTGCTTTGCGCAGGCTACCGCTTTCTTGCTTTCTTTCACCCTGTATATATGTGTCATGTTTCCGTCAAATAAACAGTTGTTAGCTCGCGCTCGTGTTGTGTACTACCTGTGGTTTTTCGTCTGTCTTCCTTCGTGTTAAAAAAATCACAGTATATCCACGGAGTGAATGATGATGAGTGGGCGAAGCTCCGGAGGTTCATCGGTAAACCGCGAATCTTCCGTGAAATTCGCCCAGTACATCATCAAAGACGTGCCATTATAATGGCTTTATGGTCGGTGAAATGGAGGGAGCGCGGTTCCTGGATGGGTCGTAGTTGAAAGTTTGCAAAGACGAGATCGATGCAGGTTCCTCGAATGGTGGTTGGTTGCATGTGGTCAAACGATATGCATGTGAGACCATATCGCGATGCCATGTGTTGTATGGCATCGCGATCGTCATCGTCATCAGCGTCATCGTTATGACGCATAGTGGGTACATTCGATGTGGTGTGCCGTGATGGCAGCGTCATCGTCATCACACAGGACCTTGAAAATCGAGGTGGCTACTACGTACTACAAACTACAGGGGACGCACGAACCACGGCATAAGGAGCTTCGCCCCTAAAAACAGCGCGTCAAAAGTGTCACGAGTGACTGAGTAACAACTTTATCAATCGAAGGGGTGAGGGGTAAGGGAGGCTAAGCCATGTAGGCCATAGAGTTTCCTACAATATTTACTAGAGCTAACCCTGGCGCTGCGATCGTTCAGCCAACATGGGGATGATGTGTAGTGCACGGATGTCGTGAATATATTCATTTGTGGGAGAATGTGGAGAAGAAGAGGAAGAACTAAAGTAAACCAAGGGTTTCAGATGAAGAAATGTAGAATATAGAAAGAAAAAAAAGATGGTATATTGAAAGAGAATTGAAAAAGAAGAAGAAGAAGAAGAAGAAACAGAATGCGGGCACGAGTGGTGACGTGGCCGGGAGAGAGGACGGAAGGGCAGAGCGCTCGGAACGAGGACAGGCGCAGACGAGTGGTAGCAGCGGCACGGAGTTCGCCCGAAGACCGCCTATCAGAGTGCCAGGGAAGGACGTGCCCCAGCCGTCGCAGTAACGTCATGTGAGCTGCGGGGCGCGACACGGAGTCAAGCTCGGTCCATCGACGTGAGGGCGCGCCAGATGTCCTGCGGCTACACTCCGTAGGCTGCTCATCGAAAAGGACGAATGGTACAGCCGCTGTGGGGACCCGATGCTGCGGTGACCTGACACTGCAGAGACCCGACAGTGCAGCCGACGACCGTGCCCCAGCGACGCGACGAGCACACGACTCGACACCGGAGCCGCCGCCACGTTAACGCCATGCACCTGTACTTACTAGTTTTTGTGCATAGCGTGTGAGGAGTGTTCTGTATATTTTCCGCGTATTTTTGGCTTCTTGCGTTTCTCAATATATGGGTTTTTAGTTATAAAGATTTTTCGTGCTCCGCATCGTTCCTGTGCGGTGTTTTTCCGTCTATAGAGATCCATGACAACGGATTTGCCTAATCTTCCGTGCTTGCGGCTTCGAACGCAATTGTGGTTCTGTTTATTGTTGTGTTTTGGCATTTGTTTCGGATAAAAGAATGGCATCGCTGTCATCTTCGGGAGCTGATTTGAATTAGTGATCCTAAAAGAGGTCCAGGTGGTGAAGTGGAACTGCTGAAAGTTCGCTGAACTTCGTCTTGCGACAAGCGGATGCAGGCCACACAGAGCCAAATGGAGTCAAAAGAACAAAGTTTAGGCAAATCCGTTTACTGCCCGTCATCCGCATGCTGGCTGAAGCGCCATGCGTTGTAGCTCCCATAGACAATATCGCCAGATTCATATTTGAAGATAAACAGCGCACTGAAAAAACGAAGACAAGAGAAGGGATCGACACACACAGCGCTGCAATATCGCCAGAGTTCCCATTAGTATATTTGTAGAAAACTCTTTGATGTGGGCTGACAGGCCAGGCTGTGCGTCTCGATGACGTCTTCAGCTCGTTGCGGGGTGAGCGAATGAGGTCGGCGGGCGGAGGATCGTCCGCGCAGCCCCAAGTGGTCGTCGTTTACACACGAGTGTGTTGCAGTGTTATCGCTGGTCACGACATTAGTTCTTCAATAAACCCGACGACTCTCGTCGTGCGCGCACTCTGACAAGACCAGTGGAAAGGTATGGCCATGCTAGCGGCAAAAACACGTGCGGCATAGGCCACTGCTCCATAGTGTGTGCGGCGGAAGCGGCCGAAATAGGGAATTTCGTGGCATGCCGCGTGAAAAGGGTCATCATCCAGTTCTGCAGCCAATGCCGCATGCTCGCGAGGCAAATGGCCAATCGGGAGCAACGAGGGTGACGTCACGACGTCATAGCGACAACACCAACGTGCCACGCGCTGAGCTTTCAATCGAGACTACCCGCAGCGTAACCAAAGTGCGATTGAACAAACAAGGAGTGCTTTATTTTTTTTTGTTGCCTAAAAAAATAAAACACTTGAAAAAAAAAACGGCACATGGTCTCGCTGTTGCCCGTGCGTTTAGAGACCACGCGAGATCTCGTCGCGTTGCCGCGAGGCAAAACGTTACGCTGGCTAGGATAATGCGCGGCAACTTGCAGCAGCATGACGCGCGTTTTTTTTATTCCGATAGCAATTATATGTACACTCGGCTGGTTTTTGGCGTCGCCGTTGCCGTCATGCCCCGTATATGGATATATGTATATATATTTGTAAAAGCCACACAGGAAAATAATTCCGAAAATGTTTCCGACGCGCGGCATTGAACGAGGGACCTCTCGCTCTGCAGCGCATGGCGCTAACCGGTGAGCCACGAAAGCGCACGTCCTTCAACGTTCAAACGGCGAGATATTTATATACAATGTGTTTCCAGCGTGTTTTCAGCATTACCAGCGAGATGGCGCAAAGCGCACGCTCGGCGGGGCTTTAGCTCGGCGCCCCGCTCGTCGCGACGCGTGCTCTCAGGCGCTCATCTCCCGCGTGTACTTTGCCCCGTGAAAGGTGGACGCCCGTGCGCGCGCGCGCTTATCTCGCGGTGGGGGGAGTATTGTACGTTTTGGGCTTTCGCCGGGAACGATTGCGTTGTAGTTACCGAGCGCACGAAGGTCACTTCGCTCGCTGCAGTCCCCCCTGTTTGCGAAAAGAGCACGCTTTTCAAACACAGCGAAGTAACAACTGTGACACTTGTTAGTTCTCGCTCGTCTGTACCTGTGAATACGTTTCGTGCGTCGTTTTTGTTTGAGCAGCGCGTTAAGTGTCGAGCTGTGAACGTTGTTCGCTCTCGTCCTGTGCGTGTTGTTTTCGTGCGTCATGTGTGCGTGAGCAGCGCGCTGCACGTTTCGACCTGCTTGCCATTCGTCGCTTGACATTCCAATGAGTTGCTATCGCCTTAATTGCTTCGCCTTGTGGCGAAACTGTGACTTTTTTTTTGCCGCTAGAGTGGCCGTACTTGAAAACAAACGCGAAGTTCCCCAAACATTGCGGCGCGCTCTGCGCCATGTTGGGGTAATAGCTTTCCTGGATGAAGTCCGACCACGTAAAAAGAAGTGAACGCACGTGACAACATGTGAGCCGCACACACAGCGACTTTCTCAATTTTTCCATCCATTAAGGAAAATACAACGCCTAATGTTATGTCACTGTGTAACTAATTCATCTTTGGTGGACTTACCTGATTGCGCCGTGAGGACCTTTAAGATGCCACAAGTATACGGCTTTCCTCGCCTCGAGATCAATTGATGTTTGAGTGGCAGTGAGGCATTTAAATTCTGAGTCATTGACGGATGTGTAGATGCTGACGCCTTTTGGGAAGGCGTACATTGCCTGGGAAAGAGAAAAAAGAGGGAGAAGGACGTTAACGTTGCGAAACACGGGGTCAAATATTGTAATCCTGCGTATCTTGATCAAGGAAATGTGGTCAAATGAAAAGAAGACATCAGAGCGTTAAACACACAACCGTTTACTTCATAAACTTTGATCTGGCTATTTTATGTAGATATTTCTGGCACCAGTGACCACAACCCGTTCAACACGAGTTCCTAAACTTAGTTACATCATCCTTTTTCCCGACAGACACATTGACAGCGATTTACAACCATGCGTACCAATTACAGATGGCAAAACTATTCCTAAATAGTAATTACATTACATGACTAGTTACTTAACTAGGCTTTTATTGAAAGTCGAGTAAAACTAGATTTTTTGTGATGCAAGTAAATTATAGTACCATCTGCACTGAGCCGACAATATTTACTAAAGGCCTGTTTTTTAAGCATTAAAAACCTCGTTTTAGGCGCCAAAAATAGGCAAGCAAGACAACGTTTTAGGGTTCCAAAATCGTAAATATACGCACAATAAATTTTCACATGAATGCAGATAATTTCAAACGAAGACATGCGCAACATTTATCTACGACAGGAAAACAAAAATGTTATGGCCTAAGATGGCACAAAGGCGCCAACAGTTGAACACATAGCCGTGCTTTGTCCAGAACGGCTCGCAGAACATGGTCTCTCCCGTGTTCTGCACGGTGAGTGAAGGGCCCACTGTTGAATAAACACACTCCTGGGTGTCTTTTCGGCGTGACTTAGAAGGGCAGAGCAGAAGCTGTAGCCAGATCGCTAAAAGACCAGAAGGGAGGGATTCCTCCTGTTGACCGGGTCGAATCGCTATAGCTAATTTCTCCCCTGGCAGTGAACCGCTTGCGCAGCCGGGGAAGGGGGGGGGGGGGGGTTCGGGTGTATCAACTCCCCCCCCCCCCCCTTCTAAGACATCTCAGTTTTGCATGAGTATATATACACGCACACATACAAACGCACGCACGAACATACATAAAGCATGGTTGAACCTTCCCCCCCCCCCCCCCTCTGAGAAAAATTTCTGGCTATGCTACCGCGGTGATCTTCACTGACTCGCAAGCCGCTTGCAGGAATTCGGCGAAGGGCCGCGTCTCAGCCGATGCACTTAACATCATGAAAAGCCGAAGCCCCACACTCCCATATACCTGCGTAATATGGGTTCCAGGACACGAGGGTCTACATGGAAATGAAGCGCCCCATGCCGCTGCCCGCGAGCGCGTCAGTCGGGCTGCCCTCGGCCCACAGGATACCCGACCCATGGCTGAAGAGATGGAGGCTGTGCAAAACACCTATTCGTCGCTACTTCAACACTACAGACTGGAGCGATGGGTGTACCCTCCACCCCACCAAAAACTGACTAAAGAAGAAAGCGTGATCATCAGACGCTTGCAAAGCAACACGCATATACACGGGATACTAATGCACCGCCTCTACCCAACGAAACATGGCTACATGTGCCCGCTCTGCAGCGTACCGGACACCCCAGCACTCTTGCTTCTGGAATGCCAGTGCCATGCAAACCGCGAAATGCAACTGGAGAGGGACGTGAACCAATCACCAAAAAGAACGACGACCACCTAACCGAAACGTGGGAGGCCAAGCTCGTCCTGGAGGACCTGGAAGACCAGCGATAACTCGTCGCCAGGGCCAAGAGGGCAGTCGAAGCCAGAGGGTTCCTGGACTAGGGAACCCTCCCACCTTAGGGTGATACCGGGCATCGCTCGGAACACTGTTTCGAAATAAACGTTTATTTATCTCTCTCTACTGCAGTGAACACCTTAGAAAGTAAATTACAAACAATGCAATGACCCTTGCGCATAACATTATTCTTTCTTTTTTTGCTCTTCACTCTCTCTTCCGCTGGCGGCCCTCTGTGGTCTCGCATTCACCAACCGCTCGTGTCATGTCAGTGCGGCGGTGAATGCTCGCCGGCGTGTCCCACTTCGCTGCTTCTAGCAGTGTTTTCCGGCAGTTGGTTGAACTAGAGGACAAGGTTGAACCCTTCAGAGTAGCGAACATTCAATGTTGCGCGGTAACATGAATAACTGTCTCAAACTGCACCCGGGAGCGAAACCTGAGGCCAGATAGTGTTCACAGAAGCGGCAATTCTGAAAATAGGCATTTATAGGCATTTGTAAGCATTTATGCACAAAAATAGGCATTGATAGGCACTAGGAAAACACCATAAAAGTCCCTATTAACCTCTAATTCATGCTCATATATCAAAGTGGCGCGATAGGAGCGCGAGGAACAAAACAGGCATTTGCCTAAAATCCGGTCTCTAGTGATGACATCACATTACTATTATTTTGTAAAGCAATGTAATTGCTTAACAAAATGACATTAACAAAAAGCTTGCGAAAGCAACGGCATGCGAGGTTTCGAGCTGGGATGTTACACGCCCATTTCGCGGCCCTGCCTCGCTCTCAAACTCGGCATTCGGCAGTCAGATTACCTTCTCCTCGTTACTTTTCTTTAGACTTTTGGTCAACTACTGATGTCATAAGGGAAGCGCACATGTTATATCTCAGTCAAAAGTAATTAGGAACGAATGAGTAATTTTCACAAAATTACACGCTTAAAGTAATTGATTACATTACTTACTACAGCAACAAGTAACTTCATTACCCTACTTTCACTACGAAAATCAAGTTACTGCCTAGGTACTACTTACTGCGGGTACCAACTGAGCTATTGCTTTAGCCTCTCTTATGTACCGTGTGAGCTGCTTTTAAAGAGTCCGCGCCATTGGTTGTGAGCGAAAGATCATAATGTTTTCCAGGACCGAAAAATAAAGAAAGTTGCAAATAAAATAAATAATAAAATTGGCAGCTCCCGCGCCTTGTGGGAATCGATTTGATGCGAAGCTGTCGGCGAGTAATTGCCTTAGCTGGACTTTTTTCGGCTTTGAGCCAAGCATTACGAGGTGAATCGATGTGTTTTTGTAAGTGTAATAGTTGTGTGCACATCGTGGGTTTACCAGGCACGCCCACTAAACTGGTGTTTAAAGGGTAAGCTATAGTCTAACGTAACCTCAACAATCACGTTAGAGCACATACGTCAGTATTATTAAAAAAAGTGCCACTTACGGTACGATGATGTGAATGTCCTACGTAACTTTCGTTAGCGTACTTCTTCGGGGTCGAGCAACGCTTGAATATAGCTTGCTGAATCGTATGAATTCAAGTGTAATGTTTATTAGATAAACACGGAGCCAACTCTGGAACCACAATTCGCGTTAACCAGTCATGACGCGTGCATTGTAGGAGTACATGTAATGTTTCTTGCTTTGTTATAAAATTAGACAGCCGGAACTGGAACATACAGTTGACGTTGCACCGACATTACACCGGCATAGGGTCTTTTCCAAAACAGTTGCAAGACCTGGCGCGGCTCTGTGGTTGAATACCTGACTGCCACGTAGAACTCCTCGGTTCGATTCCTGCTCGGATCCTGATATTTATTCTTTGCATTGGTCGCATCAACGCTGCCGATGTCGGTTTTATTAACGCTCTCGCATTTAAATTACCAATGTCAGTTCTGGCCGTTCCTGGGCAGGTATAAACTGTGAATCACCTATGGTGCATACCCGCTTACCACGGCCCGTTGTACTCGTGTATGTGCCACACGCGTCTGGATGAAAGGGTTTGACGACGTACGCGACAGCATTTTCACGTTACTCATTTCATGACCAGATAGTGATATTCCTCAAACCCTCTCACCCTCACAAATTAAATGTTAAGGAGGCGATCACGAGAGCACACATACGTAGGCGACTTGATAGATAGATAGATAGATAGATAGATAGATAGATAGATAGATAGATAGATAGATAGATAGATAGATAGATAGATAGATAGATAGATAGATAGATAGATAGATAGATAGATAGATAGATAGATAGATAGATAGAAATCCTCAAGGTGCATTTGGTTCGCATATAAAACCGGTTCGAGTGAGAATCGAACTCAAGCCGCCTGCGTGACAAGCAGGTGTTCTAACACGAAGCCACGTTATAGCTCGAAACTGCTTCGAAAAACAAAACATTATATGAATGCCAGTATACGAAAGCGCAACATAACGGCGAAAGTTATCTAGACACACTAAGAACCTTTCCCGTGTCTGCGTAAGGGCGCTTCAAAGACGAAGAAAAAAAATAGATTACGGTGAAGAACAAATTAAAGCCATATTATCAGCAGGTTGCTGCCGTAATATACGTCCAGAAGCCAAACACACTTTGTCAGTGCCTAGATTGAATATGCAGGCGATTGACAGAGTTCTGAGGTAAGTTGTTTAGCTACGACAGTTCTTGCATGTTCTCCATTTGTGGGGCAGTCGTCTTTCGCGCACTTCGCAAAAGCGTGTTTAGAACTAACCACGTGGACACACTTTGGCTTAGTCCTAACACTATCGATAGCCTTCGGCGTCGGTAACTGTAGCCGTGTGTCAATGTCAGCAGAAAGAGATCTAGTGATTGCTGCTCAAGCTGACGCGTCCTTCCACGAAAACGGATAATCTTCAGCTGACATGACAGACCTGCACGGGAGCATTCTGACTTAAACCACTCTGAATGCTCGCACGATGAAGATCTACACGGCTGGTCTACACGATGAAGATCTACACGGTTACTGGTCGCCATGTGCATGTGAATGTTTGTGTTAAGCCAAGGAGTCACTCTAATTTTGTTTTGTGCAGCTTGTTCACTTATTTTAACGTTATCGAGTGAACGATCGCGTTTGGCAGAAATTTTGGTGTCGGCGTCGGTGTCGGTGCTGGCGTCGTTGGTTGTGAGCGAAAAATCGAGAAAGATGAAAATAAAATGAATAATAATAATCTTCGGTTCGAGTGAGAATAGAACCCAGGCCTGCTGCTTGGCAGGCAGGTGTTCTATGAAAGAACCACGCCACTGCTTGAAATTGCTTCCACAGAAACACTATATATGAAGGCCCTGCAGTGGGAGCAGTATCCTTAACACAAGTATTATTGCCTTCCGTAAGCGTAGAGTGGGTGTTTTAAAGGTCCATTATTACAAACAGACCAGACATATTTAGTGATCATCATCAGCAGCAAAAGCATCGACAACGTGAGTGGCTGCGTAGGTTCGCGTGTTGCCTTACGGACGCGTAGTGAGCCCTTCACTAATCCTCAGAAGGAAGAATTATGGTGAAGTGGGCGCTTGGCAACTGTAGTTGCAATAGGTATTGTAGGATAGTTTGAAATGGCCAATGTTACGCTCGCAGGTGTTCGTTTCCTTGCCGCATGGTTGAGGCATCCACGGAAAACCCAAACCAGACTAGCAATTAATTGAAAAGGCAATGCGAACGCAGTCCGATTACGTTATCGCGTTCCGCTCTCGAAGGTGAAGCTCAAACGTCGTCCAAGTTTTTAGGATCTGTAGTGATCCTGGTGCAGAGGCTGCAAAAAAAATTGCTGTTTCTCAAATAACAATACATTTTGGTGTGTTGTAAATATTCCATGTAATTCGGAAGCTGATGGTTGAAAGAAATAATGAGGGGGAAAATGGACGTTGAGGTAGACGTCTTTCACTCAAAAGACCTGATGAAGATAGCATGCACTAAAAATTAAATCTAGTGTTTTCTCATCGCACTGTATGTTTCGCTACATCTCTCCTACTAGAAGACTGCGAAATGAAATGTATAGGTACTGAATGCTTGCCGCAATATGATTTCCTTAGGACTTATTTGCTTAGCTTACCTTTACGATTAGAAAACTCATAATCAGAGCGTTTTGTTTTCGAACAAACAGGTATTTTATGAAAACACTATCACAAGTGGGCCAGAAGTCGTCTTCGCAAGTGAAGTCTGCGCCGAGGCAGGAACACTTTCCCGATACTACAGCTATTTGAAAGAACTCTTTAACAAAGACTTGACAATAAACTTTCTGAATATTAAATTTCGGGCAGTTCTTGATGACGAAAAGTTGCGGAGCGTGGCAATATATGCATGCACATTTTGGGTGAATCTCAAGATATTACATGCAATTTCAGATCTTGACCATAGAATTTCAAGGCGCTGATCCAGGCGATATTCGAAAGCAAGAGCGCCAGGTGCTCAGGAAATCCGGACGTTTTGTGACGCCATCAGAACGTCCCATCACGAAGAATTGACGAAACTTCCCATGAAACTAAGGGGCCTCGCAGCGCAATGCTGGTCAATGAAAACGGCAAGTCATCCGGAAGCGCACAACTGAACCCGCTTATTGTTCGTGTGTGGTCAGTAGTGCTGATCCGAAGGTCAAGGGTTTGATGCTGGCAGTGGGGGTCCCATTTCGATGGAAGGCGAAATGCTAGAGTCACATGTACTGTGCGATGTAATTGCACGTTAAATCTAGAACACCATATCTTCGAAACTCCCGAAGCCGTCCACTACGGCGTCCCTCATAATCATATCGTGGCTTTGGCGCACGTAAAACCCCAGATAGTGTTATTGTTATAATAATATGTTATGTAGTGATTATCTGTTCGTGTTTTTCTGTTTTGCCCTCTTTGTCCCTCCTTTTCCTCATTCTCGCCCCCTGATTTCTTTTACAACCCCCCTCACTGCACTATATCATACACAGCTATGCTGTGCTCTACACTGTTCCTTGTCCGTTTGCCTTCTCCTCATGCCTCATATCACTACCTCTTCACCCTCCTTCCCTTCCGTACGCCTTGCTGTACTACGCTATTCACCGCTATGCTTTTGATTTACACTCTCCCTTCCACACAATGTCGCCCTCATTTCTTTTTCTCACCCTCAACATAATATACTATGCATGACTGCTGCACCCTCTCACTATCTCATCACTCCTCCTCACCCTCACTTCTCTTTCCCATCTATTTCTATGCACTAGCACAGATGGATATGCTGTGCTTTACCCTCTCCCTTCCTCTTCATCCTCACTTCGCTTTCAAACCCGTTGCGAAACCATACTATGCTTTACTGTGTATTTACTCTCCTCCACCTCTCCTAGCATTGCAATGCATAGCTTTCCTCCTCTCTTAGCTCTCTCCTGCTTCGCCAGTTTTACGTGGCCAACAAACAGCGCTACTTCTGGCCGCAATAGCTCTATTGTTAGAATACGTTTTGGCTTTCTTAAGTATTGTACGCATCCTTTGTGAAAATATCTTTTGGCATCAAGGAATCCATCTCAACAATTGCCGCAAGTAGTTGACAGTAAGCCCGAAGTTCTCTTCATCATAGGTTCATCAACAAATTTGGGTTCATAGTTAGCGCTGTGTACGTGTACTGCTCTTCTGTGTCCGTGTTGTTCACGCTGCATTTAATGAGGACATCGTTACCAACTCGCCTTGCAAGACACCCTTCTGAAGTTCATGAGTGAATTCCACAGGTGCAGCGTGTAATGATGCGGTGGTACACGAAGTTTGCGGTGGTACACGAAGTTTGCGGTGGTACACGAAGTTTGCGGTGGTACACGAAGATGCCGGTGGTACACGAAGCCGATATGAGTGAATCACTGCGGTTTCTTAGAGAAACCAGACCGAACGGCACGTTGCGAGAGTTCACTGACTATGCTGGTGTGTTGCTTTTAGACAACGCTAGTTTCATGGCTTAGTGGCGTCGTTGCAGGCTTTTTTTTCTGCTCTTTCATTGTTGCGCACCCGCATTCCCCTTCTAAAGTACAAGTAGCCAACCCGAAAGTTCCTCTGGTTAGCCCATGTCTTTCCTACTCCTTTCTCTCCTTATCTTTCCTCTGAGTATATATAGAATGCATTTAACGTGTATGTACAATACATACACGCGACAGCCAACATCAACTTTCACTTTTTGTTGCCAACTTCATACGGATGCCTTCGCGGGTACCTTGCTACCACTCCGAACTCTTACGCATTTTTTGTGGAACTGGTGAAACCTGGCCGGTAGTGTTTTGGGCCCGACAGAGGAAAACCTTGAAGGTCGCGGAAGGAACCTAACTGTATAACTTGTTATGCGTCCCTCGTCACTTGCGCTAGCGGGGGGTCACTCTTTCTGAAGCAATTGTATATATTTGACGTCTTGACTAACGAGAGGTAAAACTTACCCTAAATGCATCCATTGGTGGACGATGAATACCACCCATATAGGCTGGTACAAGAACAGCTAGAGTGATGCATATTTCCACGTTCCACCAGGCCATGTTGATCAGTGCCACTTAGCTGTTCAAAATTTTGGAAAAGTTATTCCACTGCTGGAGTGATCGGGGCACAGCCTTTCTTCTATACGGTGGCTGCAATAACTGTCTCAGGACGAAGGTTGAGAGAAAATGTGGTGTGGGAATGGCGAGGGCAAGGTCAGGTTTCCGGGAGTTAGGTGATAACATGTGACCACTCTACGGGAACCAACGCACCACTGCTTATCTGTTTTAGTTTCGTCGGCGTTTTGTACCGCACGTGCAAGTGTCGCCACGTTATTTTAAGTAAAGAACCTGAGAAAGCCTCCTTTTAGGTGAAGTAAGCAGTGCTTCATGAGATTTTCGCAGTTTCACAGTGTTTCATCTTGGGGATTGGATATTGGTATTTCGTTGGTATGACCACTGAAACAAGCACTGAATTGTTCACCGTAAGTGTATTTTTTGCTTATAACGCAGCTCCTGACTCGCACCTAAATATTTGATGAAAAGTCCCGTCATATGAACCTCAAATGCAATATAGTATTTAGTCTTTAGGAAAACTGCATGTTCTATTCACTTTCAACAAAGTGAAATGTTCACTCTTGTGAAGTGGTTTTCACATGGTGATAATGATCGAGTCGACACGCGAGGTTCTAACAGTGATTCCGAATATAAGACGTGCATGTATGTATTTGAAAACCAATTGCATGTAGTCTTTCAAAAACGAACTTGGGAGGCAGTCTTATAAAGATGGCTTTTCTAGATCCAGGTGTAAAATAGTCTCAAATGTGCTTCACTCATGACATCTAAGGCTGGCACAGAGAGGCCAGAAATAGGCGGAACAGTATTTTCATGTGTACACATCAACTTACTGCATTCGATGAATCTTCAATCAACTTATTTTCGTCGTGAGCTTTTCATTTCACATTGTTCAAATTTGGGACAAATCGAGGGTTAGAATTTCCCTGGTGACGCCGAAATGAAGTGGTCTGGACATAGAGGCGCAATGTCAGGGCCGTGCGGTGGCCCAGGGCTCGTAAAGGGCCCAAACTCACTCGTCTAATAAAGTTTTTCCTCCTCCTCCTCGGCAGTGACGCTCCGTAATCACACTGTTTGTCCAGGCCAAGATGGTGTTGATGTTGAGAAGAAATATCTGACAGCTTTTACTTTAATTTAACTGGGAGAAGTGTCATTGACATTTTAGTTTTATTTCCGCTGAGGGTATGTTTCTGTTTCATGATTTCCCAGGACAGATTTCTTTCCGTTTTATTTCTTAATTGTTTCAAAACTTCAATATAGTCATTGATGAAGCTTTTGGAATTGTCCTAATGTCTGTGCACGTTGTAATCACTGCTCAAGAAGGCATCAAAATTCAATAACATGTTTATAACAGATGCACTGTGCCCTTGAGTAAATCAATCAAAGGTTAGAAAAACGTCACGTGGGGTAATAACTATCCGCTGGTCAGGTATGCCATTACTACACAGCCATAGTTAGCCGTAACGCTTCCGCTACGAAAATGCCAGTCCGCATATTAGTGGCGAAATAACACACAACAATTCCGTGTTTCTCATTCCACACTGGCTCTCCCAAATTGAACGAAACCTTCTGGTCCATTCCCACAGCGCTTGTGTGACACAGTGCTTGTCCCAAAGATCCATCGCATAATGAGTTTTTGTGCACAACTAGCTGGAACATATGAGAATAGTTATTGTGCTACTGGTCGTTTTCGTCACTTTCCAGGAGTTCTCATTCTGCGTTAAATTCGAGCCACTCATGTGTCGTCGCAAACCCGTGAACACTCGCACGTCAGAACGACGTGTAGCCACTGAGCAGCTCACTCATATGCCGAACAAAAGATACACAATTACGGAATAGCCGGTCAGTGCTCCCCTTCCAAGAGGGATTCAAGATGGCTTCCTGCCCATCAGTTAGGCAGGGACTTTTCGTAGCTGTGGCACAGACAGACAGACAGACAGACAGACAGACAGACAGACAGACAGACAGACAGACAGACAGACAAAGAACTTCTATGAAGTCCTGAGGGACTAGCCGGGAACGACCCGCTGGGGCCCTCGGCTCGCCGCTGGCTGCTCCCATGTCGGAATCAGGAGGCCATGCCTCTCCGCTCTTTCACGAGCTGTGGCACAAATGAATTTTTTTTGTATAAGTAATGTTTTTCAAAGACTTTACCAGGGCCGTCTAGTTGCCTTGAATTGCGCCTTAGACACCAAGAAAAAGTATTTGGGGAGTATTTATGCCTCGCGTCAACTACTTCGCGTGCTTTGCTTACTTTTATCACCCGCCAAGGTCCCGGAACTCTTAGCCGCGAACGGCCTGAGCGCTATCGGCATGACACAGCATTCTTGGTAGGAAAGTGGCGGTAGTCGAGATTTCAAGGAAGGAAACGCGAGCAAGCCAGATGACTATCATTGTTCCGAAATGCTCCCCAAATACTTGCTTTCTGGGTGTGTACGACGACATTCTCCGAACTGTTCTTTGCTGAAGACGCGTTCCTTTAACGCCTCGCTGCAAGCTGCCATGGTCGTTGCAAGACAACACGCGATAAGAAGCAGGCAGTAAAACATATCGGAGACTCATGCGCAAGCGTCGGCCCACGCTTGCGTTCTGAGAAGTCCAAAGAAAACCATTTCGACTTCGATGCGCTTACCTAGTTGTGCCAACCGTCACATGATAAGTTCTGTAGGTGCCAGCACAGCTGTTTGTTTTCTAAGACAAGAAATTGGATCTCCTGTAAACAGGAACGGCGCTTCATGGGGCTTTTCAGAAAATGGTGCGGGCTCACACTTGTACTTGCGTTAACAAAAGCAGGACGGAACAGTTGTACGTTATACCGCGCCAGGAATGGGTCAAGCTGCAGAAAGATTTATTGCGACCTTGTAAGGTTATAGTTTCGTTTACGTGCAGAGATTCAAGATGCCTTACTGACACATGAAAGGCCGTTAGGTCGCGAGCCCGTTCATTCCACAGCAGCCTCGCTTGACCAGCTTCCCGGATCACGTTTATTAGTTGTGGAAGTGTAGCACCAGCTGCTATCCTAATAGTGCAGTTATTATTTTTGATAGAGACATGGTGCTGTCATTTATTTGGATTCATTGAAGTTATTGGTACTTGTAGTTAAGAGAGAGACTCTTTATTAGAAAAACAGGGATTTTTGCCGGCGTCTATATAGCGCTGGCATGCTACTCCGTATAGGGATGGGGAAGAGGATTACAAGATTTCAGAAGAAAGGGAAGAAAAGAATGATGAAAAAGAATATAAACCAATATGAAATGTGCAAGTGAACCTGATAAAAATATTTACAATTAGGGTGTCAGGTAAGTTAAGATTTTCCTATGCGAAGTATTCTATCATTAGAGCCTTCCGACAAGGCAAATTTCGGACAGGTAATTGACTAATGACTGTACAACCTGAGGCTGCTTTGAAGGTCCGGGCACTGGGCCTAATATGTTGCGCACCGTTAACTGCACGTGGCAAATCATGTCCATTTCTCGTTCAAACAATTGTCTCTTGTCGCGGTACGCGGGACATTCAAGTAGTATGTGCTCTACTGTTTCTACGCTGCCACAGTCATCACAACAGGGACTGGTGGTACGCCCTATGCGGTACAAATAACTGTTCGTGTTCGTGTTAATGTGCTCAATTAAACAAGCTATCATAGTGATGTCAACTGTGAGCCGCCGTATGTTTTACTATGGTTTCTGAAGTCAACAAGAATGGGACAAAAAAAGAGTTGACATAGCAGACTTTTAAGCGTCGCGACCTGATTTGATGGCCTAGTGACCCAGGAGGCAGGAGACCACTAGGTATTTCGGGCATAAAGTTCGTTGCAGAGACCGAAATAAGTCTATCCCGGACTTGGACCATCTGCTTGGCGGAAGTTTATTTGGAGCGACATTTCAGAATTGGTCACCATTGTATATTGTCACGAACCTTTAGAAATACCAGGTTCTTTTAATAAATCGCTGACTAGCCAGCTCTTGAAAAGCGCTTCCGTCGGGGCTGGATCTCGAGCGGAGAAGCGCGTGCTCTTCTTTCTTCTTCTAGGGCGAGAGCTACTCTCGCCTCGACCTATTACATGCAGGTGGCATTACCCCCCTTCCGCGAAAATAATAATAATAATAATAACAGCGCTGACTTGATGCTACAACATGTGCGCGTGGAAAGAAAAAGGCAATAAAAACCCTAGATGAAGCAAAAGGGCAAAATGAAGGTCGTAACGTTAATAAAGTCAATGAAAGAACAAGCGACTTCTCAAGTTCAACTATAAGTGAAAGGCATTAGCAAAGACCGGTGAACGATTAAAAAAACGGTTACGAACGCGCAATGTATGATTTCATGCGCACAACATGAACTACGTCCGGGCTCGGTTGTGTCCTGGTCCGTCCTTGCGATGTTGTGTCCGGGACCACTTCGTAGTTTACGTCACTGACGCGGCGTAGAACTTTATACGGGCCAAAATACCGGCTCAGTAACTTTTCACTGAGGCCTCGGCGGCGAACGGGCGTCCACACCCAAACTTTGTCTCCGGGGTTGTAGGACACTTCCCTGTGGCGGATGTTGTAGCGTCGTGCGTCCAGCTGTTGCTGCTGGCCGATGTGCAGGCGCGCAAGCTGCCGAGCTTCCTCCGCACGTTCCGCAAATTCCTCGGCGTCAGTTGTCAACTCGTCAGCGTCTTGACATGGTAGCATAGAATCCAGCACGATCTGCACTTCGCGGCCATAGAGAAGACGAAATGGCGTGAATCGCGTGGTATTATACGCGGAGGTCACGTAAGGCAAGATCCGGTCCCATGTTTTGTGCTGTACGTCTATGTAGGTTGCGATCATGTCTGCGAGCGTCTTATTCAGTCTTTCGGTAAGTCCGTTGGTCTGCGGATGGTATGCGGTCGTCTTTCGGTGTTTGGTGTTGCTTAGTTCAAACCCCTCGTCCATAAGCTGTGCTGTGAATGCTGTCCCTCTGTCAGTTATTACGCTGGAAGGAGCACCGTGATGCAACACGATGTGGCGCGTGAAGAAATGCGCTACCTCTGAAGCCGTGGCTCGTGGGATCGCTTGTGTCTCAGCGTAGCGTGTTAAGTAGTCTGTTGCGACAACCACCCATTTGTTGCCATCAGCAGACAGGGTAAATGGTCCGAGAATGTCAATGCCGACTTGGTCGACGGGCGTGGAAGGTACCTCAATTGGCTGAAGTAAGCCAGCCGGCTTGACAGATGGTTTCTTTCGGCGCTGACATTCACGACAGCTTTTGACGTATTGGTTGACGCTCGCCGAAAGTCCTGGCCAATATTACCTCTCACTTAGTCTTGCAAGTGTTCGTGAGAAGCCTAGGTGGCCAGATGTAGGTTCGTCGTGGCAAGTGAAAAGTAAGTCGTCTCGCATGTCTCTGGGAACCACCAGCAGGTAAGCACGGTCGTTCGAACGGGCGTTCTTCTTATACAGCACGCCGTCTCGCAGACAGAACGACGTCAACGAGCGGGACATATGGTGTGGTATGGTTATGTCGCGGCCCTCCAAATGATCGATGATTGGTCGAAGCTCTGCGTCATGTCGCTGCCGTCTGCTCAAGTCCGACGAGCTAATGGCACCCAGGAAACCGTCATCGTCCTCTACTCCCTGATTGACGAGATGAATGGGTGCGCGCGACAGCGTGTCGGCGTCTTCATGCTTGCGGCCAGATTTATAAACAATGGTGACATCGAATTCCTGTAACCGCAAGCTCCACCGTGCTAGTCGTCCCGAAGGGTCGCGCATATTTGCCAACCAACAGAGGGCATGATGGTCCGTCACTATTTTGAAGGGGCGACCATAAAGGTAAGGGCGAAACTTGGCGATTGCCCACACGACTGCGAGGCACTTTTTCTCCGTAGTGGAATAATTCGCCTCGGCACGGGATAGAGAGCGGTTGGCGTAAGCTATTACTCGTTCCATGCCATCTTGACGCTGAACGAGCACAGCGCCGAGGCCAATGTTACTGGCGTCAGTATGCACCTCTGTGTCGGCATCATCGTCGAAATGAGCGAGAACGGGCGCTGATTGCATGCGCTGTCACAGTTCAGCAAAAGCTGCCTGTTGCTCATTTTTCCAGAAAAATGGGGTGTCGTCCCTTGTGAGGCGAGTCAGGGGCTCTGCTATTTGCGAAAAGCCGTGAATAAATCAGCGATAGTAGGCACACAGACCAAGGAAGCGCCGGACGGCCTTCTTGTCAACAGGAGCTGGTAACATGCGGTAACATGCGGCAACATGCGGTAACATGCGGTAACATGCGGCAACAGCGGCAAGCTTGTCTTGATCGGGCTGGATCTCGAGCGGAGAAGAAGCGCGCGCTCTTCTTTCTTCTTCTAGGGCGAGAGCTACTCTTGCCTCGACCCATTACATGCAGGTGGCAATATGACGTTGTCGCATAAGGTGCTTGTTCGCACTTCTTTTTTTGTTTGCGGTAGGTCTTTGAAAAAATTGGGGCACCCTTAAGCTTCGCCTTTAAGAGTTGAACGCGATAGCGATATACTGTCCCTAGTTCTTACTTTAACCACATAGTGCATACTATGTAATGGGGAGCATGCTTTAAACCACGAGCAATTATGCGCGTGAAATGTTTTCGAACTTGCTATGCACCCCCTACGTGGTCTTAAGGGAATACGAGCAGTAACGTGTGTTCCTTTTGTAATGGGTGGCCGGCTTTAAACCACGATGTCGTTACAATATTAACATGATCTGGCGCCTGCTGGCAACGTACGCTTGTACCATGCAATATTACTGCGATATTACATGTTGTATTGTGAAGCTTATATACAGGACGCGTGTGTTTGTAGAGCATAAAAATTATTTTCACTGCATTTCCAGGCAGAGGGAGTTCTTTTCCCAGTATTTGCAAGCACACGCGTGGCTGTGAGGTAGAACACCTACTTGTCACGCAGACGGCCTGGGTTTGATCCTCACTCGGACCCGGAAATTTTTATTATTTTTATTGGCATCTTTCTAGATTTTTCGGTCACGGACATGATGATTTCTCGCTTACAACCAACGGCGCCGACACCGACACCGATGCCGACGCCGGAGTAATACCTAAACCAGGTATTAGGCCGGAACACTTCGTAGCCACGGTTCTTCCCGCACTTTTGTTTATTTTCAAACAGGGAAGAGAGGTACAGACTGTGCCTTTGTCACAAACTCAAAGGTGCACGATGCAGGTGTAAGGAAAGCAGTGAGTAGTAGCAGTGAAGCAGTGAGTAAAATTTCGCAAGTTCGCTTTCCATGATCTGCTGGCCTATAGAAAACGTCGCCATTTGTTCAAGTGTATTTTACGCTTACCAACAGGCCTTAGATTTCAAAGAGAATAGACAAAACTGAACGACTTTCTTGAAAACTTGTGGCTCTCTCCTTCGCGGAGCGGACTATTAGGTGTTCAACGCCTTATATCGTTCGCCTAAGTATGGAATAAGAGAAATCGGGTGAAGCGTTCCACTGAATTCATTTTGACTGACGCTGTTTTGACTACTTTTTGACCACTTGCGACTGACGTTGTTTTGACTGCATTTTGACTACTTGCGCTAAAAATCTCCATTGACCTGCGCAGATTGCTTCCTATTTTGTCAATGTGTTTTAAACCAGGCCTGTGTCTAGTTCTAGCTCGGAGCAGGCCGACGGTATCGTATGATGTGAAAGGTTGTCGCCAATATTAAGCGAAAGAATCTTTTAGAGTGAAAATACTTGGCGACGTATTGTACATTAACTAATCAACGTTACTGTTAGGAAATTTTGCTTACCTTTTTGGGACCAGGTTGCCTTCTAATAAGAAATGAAGCTTTAAACTCGGTGATTAGAAGTTGTTACGTGTTCACCATCTCTATGGCGTAACTGTCGCGTTACAATTAGCTGTATTTGTCACAACATGATCAGTTTTACAAGGGATTCCTTTATTTGACCCCGTGTAGTGCTTCTAGAATTAATGCGAGGGGGTAACCATGCGGGAACTTTGCACTAAGTTGCGGAAAGTTTGTCACAACGAAGCTGGTGGATTTTGAGCTCGTCTTGCTGCAGCACGGGAATCGCAACGCCGGTGTCGATTGGATCCAGCGTTCTTTGCCGAAGAAGCGGCAGCCAAGTGACGGCGATGGACGGATCCGGAATACGCGGAAAGCTTGCCACTCTGAATGTGTTGAAATCGATGTCCTTGAGCCATGGTGTAAGAAACATTGGTGGTTGCTATGGCGACGAATCGACGGCGGCTGCTCCTCGGGGCGCGGTGGCTTGGCTATTTACAGCAGAGGTGGTGCGCAGCTGTGGCGGTTGCTATGCCAATGGTGCCGCAGCTGTTTTCTTCTTAACGGACGTCTTACTGACAGTGTTAACAGCTTCGTTGCGAAAACCATCGGCTGATGGCTGTTCAAATTTCGTTATTTGGATTATTAAAGCGACAACATTCGATGCCTTATAGGACGGGAAAATTGGCTGTCGGCGTCAGCACGAGGGATGCAAAAAAATCACCATCATGTGATGATGTCGCTATTTGGCGTCATCACACGATGGGGATTCACATGACGGCGAATACGTCACCATATGACGTCATCATGGCATCACAGACATGAGAAATTTGTAATGCCATCATGACGTCACCATGACTCCATTGTGACGCCACATGACTACTTCATCACATGACAACGTCTCTTGGTCAAAGGTACGCCGATCACGGAGAGAGAATTGCAAAGGAAAGGCAGAGATGTCAACAAGGTTCCGCCGGTTTTCTGCCTTAGAGAAGGGGAGGAGGAAATGAATGGAGAAAGGAAGAAGGAAAGAGATCACAACTAATGCGCTCGCATTCGTAGCAGCATTCCCCGCGTGTGCTCAGGTTTCAAGCTGCAAACTGTTACAAAGCACGGTTCACTTCGACTGTCTTAGATGAAGTAGACTGCAGTCCATCATGCTAATAAAGACTTTGAAGGATTGGCCCCCAGGTATCCAGGACTTGCAGGGCACTTCGAGCTGATGGAGCTGTCATTACGGTGAGGAGTGTGCGCATTGTGCTTATCACTGACCTCGAAACTGCGATGACACGCAGGTCTTCGCGCGGAGTTCATCAGTGGAATCTGGCGCCAGCTCTGTATGAGTGTGCGGCGGTGTTAATGAAGGCTACGCGACATCCGCCGTCGCTTTCATCGCCTTTGCGTTTTTTTTTGTGAAATAATGTGTTGGCTGGTGGTCGTGGTGGTGGTGACAGTGGGGGTAGCAGTCGGCAAAGAGCATCTGGTGGTACGCTGGAGTATGAAATCGTGGTGGCTGTCCTGACTGGCCAGTGCACGGTATTTCTAGACCTCCGTTGTTGACGGGAACGTCTTTGTCGCATTCTGACAATATAAGTGGCTTCTTCATGTGTTTAGCCATCCCTTACTATATGTTTCAATACGAACGCTCCATTCTTTTTGCATGACGGACAGTCTCTTCATGAAGCTTTATTTGATCAGTGGCACTTGCGGTATTTCAGGGAAGCTACTCGGCAGAATTCGACATTGTGGGGCTCTGTACATAGCGGAAAACAACCACATTCCTGAAAACTCTGCTCACTTGACCAATTTGCTGTCACTTACGCCATCGGAGTTGTTTTGGTGTAAACGGACGAACTACTAGTCGAAAGTGTCTTACCTTCACATGGGATGCCAAATAGTTGTCTTTGCAGATAATCTCGCAACGGGACTTACCCAAACGTGATACCCAGACGATGTTGGGTGTGGTCACTCACCGTCTTTATCAGCATCGGAAGGGCGGCACAAGCAACGGTGATGTCGACATCGTATATCATACCAACCACCACCTTCTTCTTGTGTGTAATGTGAGCTTGGACCATGACGCCGTCAATGTGTGTGATGCTGGTCTCAGAAAGGAAAGAGGTCTGCTGTATAACATCCATGGCCAAGACATTATTGCAGGGGATTGGTTCGTACATCGTTTAGGACTTTTGGAACCAGAAAGTCGAGTTTTATCGAGGTGGTCTGCCCACTCAGGTGCCTGATGTTGTCGGATGATGGCTGTGATTGTCACAAATAAAACGACGTAGTCTGTGGAAGTCATCTCCGGCTTCCGATTCAACGTAGTTGAAGGTGGAGAACTACCCAGAGATCTTCGTGTTGCTTTGCGGCTCTAAACAGGTATGAACTCATCGTTCGAACTATCACTGATAGCAGATTACAGATCTGTGCACTCAATGTCGGAGTCGCTCAGTTCAATGTTCCGTTTCCTCGAGGTGGCTGCCAACGGCAGCGGCACACCTGGAGGGTGCGCAGGTGAGTCTACATCCAGTGCAGTTAAATAAAATACCAATAGCTAAGCGAGGAAAATAAAAATCTGCAAAAATTGTCACCCAGTAAACAAATCGTTGTGCACTGGGAGAAAGTCAGTCAAGTCTATTGTATAATTACTATTGTATTGCTGCAAAGATGAGGACAAAGAAACGTTTCTTCTATACCTTCCTTAGCTTCAGTGCCTGTTTGGCTTATTAGGTTCTGCCCAAAAAAAGAAACGAGCCCTAGATTGATCCCCCCCCCCTGTTTCGACCGCTTTGTTGATATCCCTGTGGGGCTATCGTAGCGAACTGGCATAGCAACAAGAACGTCTGTGCTTTAGTGGAGTCGGATATAAATTAAATCTCAACTTTTGGGAAAATTGAAATAAGTAAGCTTCGCCCTAGTGGTGCCAAACGTGAAGGAAGGGCGGAACTGGGCTGCCTTCCTTATTTCGGTTTCCTTGTCTATTTCTTTCTTCATCTTTATTTCTATATTTATCTGTTCGTTCTATTTTTTTCTGTATTTCTTGTGTCTCTTCATTTATATTTCTTTGTTTCTCTATATATATTCTTATGTCTGTTTCTCGCTCCTTCTATCTTTCTTTTCCTTTCTTTCTGCCTATTTTCTGTCTTTATATTTCTCTTTATTTCTGATTTTCTCTCTCTCTGTATTTGTTTCTCTCTATTTCTCTCCTTTTCATTCTATGCTATGCTTTACTCTCTGCCCTCATTTTTTGCCATCCTCCTCACCCTCACATCTCTCCTCCTCACCCCCCACTTCCTTTTCCCACCACCTTGGTATACTTGTACAATACTATACAAGGCTATGTTAGTTCTATCTCTCTCTCTGTCTGTGTACTAGTTCTCTCACCCGTCAGAGTTTTCCATCGCTAACCTGTCAAATCAGCACACGGATTCTGGGAATGGAACAGAAGATGCAGAAAAGGACGATGGGGAAGAAGAGGGCGAAGATACAGCGCGGGCCACCGGACCCGGGTTCCCAACGACTGTCACGAGCTTGAGATGCTGCTAACCACCGAGCCCAACGACTGAGGCAGTGGTGAGATGCGGCTAAACATGGATTCCTCATAACACATACGCAGCTTCGACATAATTTTGCCTTTATTAGTTTTCCTTGCACAGTTCGCTGTCGTACGTCGGGTATCTGACGCTGCACTTTCGCTTGTAGTTTTTACGGCAGTGCAGAGGAATATGATCAACAACAGCGGGCTTCACCCACAGCATGCACTCTGCAAAGAAAAGAAAAGAAATGAGGAAATGCAGAAATGAGTTTTAGAATATTTGTGACGGAAGGAAAACAGAAAAGAGAGGAAAGGCGGGGATGTTGCCAGTTTAGCATAACCGGTCTGCTACCCTGCACAGGAGGAAGAGATCGGGGGGATTAAAAAGAAGAGTTAAGAAA